>SNQJ01S0103134.1:58486-88153 GCA_010110895.2 Picea sitchensis
TACCTCTTCCTCATTGGTTCTGTTTTCTGGCTAGCTTCTCCTCTGCCTTCAACACAAACTGATAAGCATCTTCCATAGTCCTAACTAACATCATGCTGAGCTCGTCTTGGATATCATATCTCAAGCCATTTATATATCTAGCAATTTTATCTTCGTCTCTCTCCCATTGTCCATTTTTGATGTTCAGCCGATAGAACTCCTCAGTGTACTCCTTGACTGTCATCCCTTTCTGTATCAGGTTCTGTAGCTTCCTGAACAGATTGATCTGGTAGTCTTTGGGTATGAACTTAGCCTTCAGTTTGGTTATCATCCTGTCCCAACTCTTTATCCTTTGTTTTCCTTTACTTCTCCTCTCAGCCTGTAGTTCGTCACACCACATTGTTGCATGCCCTTTTAGCTTGGTGACTGCCTTCTTCACCTTCTTCTCCTCATCGACATCTTCATAGTCAAAGTGTTTGTCCATGGACCTTATCCAGTCCAACAGTTCTTCAGCATCTATATTTCCCTCGTACATAGGGACCTATATCTTAGCTCTACCTCCCAATATGGCAACTGCTCTCAACAAATGTTCTTCTGCAACATCCTCTCCTGCAGTTTCTTCAACCTCAACCTCTTCATTTTTTGCATCACTGACATGCCCAATGTCAGGTGCTCTTCTATGTGCTGCTTCCATTGTTTCCAATCGGGCGCGAAGCTCTCGCATCTCCCTCTCTACAGAACGGTTGGCTAAAGACGACTCTCGTCTTCTTGGCGACATTATGTCGACTATCTGTCACTCACAGAGTACAGCTCCAAGTTCTTTGTCTCCTTCTTTTCCTCCTTCACCTGAAGTCTACAGACGAAAGACTTAGGTTTTGATACCACCTGATGCAGACCCCCTATCCTTCTTGAGGGCTGTGCGACCTCATGGTCAAGATCTTCTAATTTCGGAGCCGAAATGGATCTTTTGGTTCCAAACTGGAATCCTTCAAACGAACACATAGGTCCCCCACAAATTCTCAGTTGGCTTTTCCAAGCGCCAAGCGTGAGCTCCCACAACACACGACCAAGAGCCTTGACCTTGCGCTAAGCCAAAAAGGGCGGTTGTCATGGACCATAACTTCACAAGTCAAGCGTCCCGTCCCTTTGTCCTTCGAATCCCCGGTCACCGAAATGCCGAAATATCATGGACCGGGACTTCACAAGTCAAGCATCCCATCCCTTCGTCCTTCGAACCCCTGGTTGTCGAAATGCCGAAATGTCCCAGCACCTATTCCTTCGGGTTTTCTCGTTTCGTGAAATCAGAATGCAAGGGATATCTCTGCTCCTTGGAATCCCCGGTTGCTGAAATACCAAAATGTCCCAGTGCCTATTCCTTCGGGTTTTCTTGTTTAGCGAAATCAGGGTACAAGAGATATCTCTACTCTTTGGAATCCCCGGTTTTCGAAATGCCGAAATATCCCAAAGCCTATTCTTTTGGGTTTTCGCGTTTCGCGAAATATGGGTGCAAGGGATATCTCTGCTCCTTGGAATCCCCAGTTACTGAAATGCCGAAATGCCGAAACGCCGAAGTGCCTTGGCATTCGATCAACGACTCACAATAATCCTTGGGATCTACGATCCACGTCCGACCTCGCTATTTCACTATTTTGTTATTCAGGGTTTTGAGAGACAAGGATCTCTATCCTTCCAACACACAGTACTCGAAATCGCGAAATGGACCAATGGTCTAGATCTATTTGAGATCGATGGTCACTATTCCTCCTGAGCTTTGGATGTCAAAAATCCCTCGCCACTAACCTCCTCGCAGCTCCACCTTATCCAATGGCTGACAGGTTTTCGGTGTTTCTACTCAAGAACTCTCCACCATCCGTTGAGATCTTTGGGGTCTCCCCTCCTAGATCTACGCAGCGTTAAAGCCTGCGCTTCTCCCTCAAATCGGACGGTCTGTGGGATCTTCCGCTGCGATCCAACGCTCGACGACGTTCTTCCTCCTGAGATTTTACTCACTTCAGACTTAGAATATTTTCTAAGTCTTCGAAGACTCGGTCTTCATTCCTTCCAGGGAATGAGTTCCTGGATCTCGATAACACTTTCTTAAATGTTATCCCTCCTGAGCTTTGTCTGGTTCAGACTTCGATTTCCCGCGCACTCCTTGCGTTTAAGGGATTTCGATAACTCAGATCCACGATATTTCTCATAGATAAATTCCTCCTGATCTCCTTACGTTCCTCTCTGGCTCGATGCACACCTTGTAGAGCTTCCAATGAAGAGAAACAATTGAAACTGGAAAAACTCACAGTTCCATCCACTTGTTCATGTAAACATAAATGACAGGAAAATGCGCAGAGTCCACACACCATACATTTGGATCAATTTTCCATTCTGTTATATTCACAAGTGCCCAATGGCTACAGAATACATTCAAAATTACAATAACTCAAAACACTGAGATCTCCTGCTAACTCACAGTTCTCTCTTACATCTAATTTCTCTCTGTATTGCAGCTCTCTCTAACTGGGTGTACAAACTTCTACATAACTCCAAAATGTTTCTAGGGTTTCCCCTGGCTACTTGCCTGCTCTAAAATTCATCCTACGCTATCTTAGTTCAGTCGCATTCCAGAGCCAAAGTGGAAACTCCTGCTCTGTTTACAATTTCAAAACTTGCCTCAAAGGGTAAAATTCGACACCGGTTCAAGCGTGCCTCCAAAGGTGAATTCTGGCATTGAGTGGAGGCAGATTCCGAAATCGGTTGTAACTGCCCACGTTGAATTTCTGGAAGAAATATCACGTGTTGAGTGATCCCGCCTCTGTGCGCTTGCCAACGATTCTCTTGCATCAAAAGATCTTGCATGTAGGGCTATGGTGGCCCACTCTCCATAAGGATGCTAAGGAATATTGTCAGAGCTACGATATTTGTGAGAGAGTAGGAAGGTCGTTGCGAAGGGATGAGATGCCTTTGAATCCGCAAGTCACCTTGCAGGCATTTGCAAAATGTTTTTTTCAGACTAATTAATCCACCAACGAGGAGATCAGGACCCAGGTACATAATTACCATGACAAACTACTTGAAAAGATGGGCAGAGGCAGAACTAGTTACAATACATTGCGTAGATAGCTGCGTGATTCTTGTTTGAGAACATAGTTACAAGGTTTGGGTGTCCTAAAGTACTTATGATTGATCAGGGGACTCACATTTTGAACAAGGCAATTGCAACATTAACATAAGAGTTCCATATTCAACATCGAAAGAGCACTCTGTACCACCCGCAAGCAAATGGATCTGTGGAGGGCTTCAATAAGATATTGGAGAATGCATTGACAAAGGTTTATAATGTGGGATGAAACGATTGAGACTTAAGGATTCTTGCAGTATTATGGGCTTATAAACTACATGCAAGAAGTTGATAGGTCAGACACCCTTTGGATTAACATATTGTCAGGAAGCAGTCATGCCCATGGAATTTATTGTACCGAGTCTGCCCATTGCTGCAATGACAAAAMTTATGGATTCCGACACAACAAAAGAAAGACTATCATAGTTACTAGTATTAGAGGAAGATCAATTTTTGGTAGGGTTCCATAAGAAAGTACATAAGGCACATGAAAAATCATGGCATGAAAAACAAAACAAGCAGAAGAAGTTTCAGACAAGAGATCTAGTACTTCTCTATGACAGTAAGTGCTTACAGTACCTTCAAAAGTCCAGGATGCACTGGTTAGGACCATATGTGATCAGATATGTGACATAAGTAGTTTTTTTTCAATTGGAACAGTTGGATGGACAAGTCATGGAACAACTAGTTAACGAGAGTCAACTAAAACTGTACAAGGACGACCGTCCTTCCGCGCACTAGGCAAATTTTGCAGGCTAAGTTGTATCATAGTGTACTGTAGAAAGAAAAGGAAGAAAAATAAAGAAAAAGCAGGCAAAACATGAAAAAGAAAAAATATGTTTTAGGGAAGAAGTAGAAAGTTGAAGAGTCAAAGAAGTTCAGATTAGTAGGTAAAAAGGAAAAACAGGCAAATTTCACAGAAGAGAAAGAAGGAAGCAGAAGAGCGCACAGACGAAGGAAGCGAGATCACACAGAGAAAAGATATCGTACAAAGAGAATAGATTGTGCATATAACATTTAAGAGAATTTAAGACAATCCATGATGAAACATGCAATAAAGAGCTACCATAACGATGAATTAGTGGTGTTGCATAACAATAAATGCAGATTGCAAGAATATTTTGACATGTTGGAGAATCTAACGGATAAGTCACCAAAGATACAGAGTTAATGGAGCATTACGACAGGTAATGATTGCAAAGAACTAGTGGATTAGACAACAAATTGAGGTGTGAAGGGAAGCTAACAGCTGGTGACGAGGTATACAATCAAGCAAAGGGTTGACAGGGAAAGGTCATTGTTAGTTGCAGTTCGCATAAAGAGCCAAGTTGCAGAGATGAGTTTCAGAGTCGAGTTACAGAGCCTAGTTATATGTAGAGAACAATTGCAGAGTAAGAATGGCACCACCTAAGGAAACAACTACTTCAACGTCAGTACTGAAGAAACAACACAATCAACCAACAACGACACCTATAGTTGAAGAGACACAAGAGGCATCCTCCTCAACGTCGATATTCCCCAGGGACTACATACCATCGAGAAAACCATAYGCAAAAAAATCAACTTATAGAAAGACGCGAAGTGCCCACTCATGGAGCCATAAAATAAGCTTCGCGATGCAAGCCTTAGCTTGCAAACTATTAAGAAAGTGCCAAAAATACCAACTCCCAACAATGGTGATAACAAMAACATAAAGGTGCATCKAGGGTGTCCAGATGAACTAGAAAAATTTCTTGCTAAACCAATTCCTGATTGATTGTGAAGAGGCGCAAGATAAATAAATTGAGTTTCACTATCCCTGGCTACTAATTCTAATTGCACTATCAACATGGAGGGAGGAAAATGACACATAGGTTTTGGGAGTCAAGGATAAGCCATGTCTAGCTGCGCAATATCAAAACTTATGGTATACTACGCACAAGGCATGACATATGGACAACGATGTTTCCTTTTATCTTTACAAAGAAACCATTAGAGACAACATGGAGAGGACACTGCGCACACCACCACAGGTGGTTGATGTGTATAAGGTAGTTGCATTCTTTAAGGCAGGGCACCACCATATGTTTGTACAAACATAAAGGGACCTATCTCAACAATGGTTTCCCACACAGTACCGATTAACTAAGGATGATATGGGCCATATAATGGTAGATTGGGATGACGAGTGGAAAATTCCACCAGTAGAAATAGGGCCATGAGAGAAACAAAACCCATAAGTCCAAGAGATAGATGATGATGAAGAAGAAGGAGACGAATAGGAAAGAGGAAATGGTACAAGAGAAACAACTCAAAAGACAACACCACGCACACATATGAAGCTGAAAGAGCTAGAGATAGGGAGATCCGTACCACTACATACGAAGAGGAAAGTCGTCAAGGAAGTGGCCATCCAAGCCCTAACAGAGGAATACTTGGAAAATATCGATGATCAAGTGATAGAAGTCACAGATGACGCGTTTCAACGTGAGACACACCAACCTGAAGAAATACATAGAAAAATGCAGGAGCATATGGATGAGTTGTGCCAGTTTCTAGAAGCAACAAACGTCGCGCTAGGGCGACAAACATAGGATGAACAAACACCATGTACTAAAAAGAATGGGGAGGCAGGGCCAACAATCTCTCAATCGTTAGCAGTAGAAGACGAACACAGATTGATCAAGTTAGCGACAAGGGCGGTAGAATTCCCCACAATAGAGATGCAGGAACAAGCAAGGGAACTGGGTCATATTGACTTAGTATTATCTCAAATACTAATATATGTTTTGCAAGAATTCCAAACGAGCGTGACACAAGAGATGATCTCCTGCATGGAAAAGACATCTAGCAAGTTGGTGAAGGTTACAACATCAAATGTCGCATTGGAGATGGAATACAACAAAGTCAAGAAGGAGTGAGATGAGGCCACACAGAAGGTTGAAAGAATGCAACAAGCATTAAAGAAGGTCTACAAAGAACTCCCAGAGGCTCAAACAAAGATGGAGACCCCATTTGAAGAAAACATAATGAAGATAAACGAAGCTATTCAGGGCTTCTGTGCACACATATATTCAACTTAGAAGAACACATGAAACTGAGTACTCCACTGGAAGAAACAGAGAAAAGGGAACAAACCATGACCATAGTTGTGGAGAGTATTAAGAACCTAGAGGAAGAATGTGCTCAGCTCTATGTAGAAACCATGGACGTTTGGACGCAACTAACTGAAGATAGGGAGAAATAAGAGATCAGCCAGAAGATCCAAGCTACGTAGGAAAAGGCGCAGAAGTTCAAAGAAATAATGGGCACACTACTGCCAACAAAGGTGGTAACGAAAATGGATGAGAACATGAAGCTATATTTAGAAATGAATCAACTAAGGGCAGAGCATTAGGTCATGTGAAAAAAATCAAGGTACTATAAGAAGAAGTGTACACAGTGACAACGAATTTAGCAAACAATCGAGGTATAATCAAACAGGTAGTCAAAGAAAGTGTTGAAAGGATCCAGGCTCAGGTTACTGCCAAAAAAATGGACACACTTTTACAGAAGGAGATAGAGGTAAAGGACAAGGCTATGAAACAATGGAGACATTCGAAAATTCCATGGCGAATTGGAAGAAGGCCTAAGTGGCTTGGGACAAGCCATAGGTGAATGTTGGGGGTCTGATGGACAAGCGTTTTGGATAAGTCTTGGGAATCATACAGGAACAATCGCTTGACATTTTGTCTTAGGAGAAGCGCACTCACAAAGAAACTGAAGCATGTTCAGGAGTCAGCGTGCAAAAGGTGGAAAGTAGTTAGGATTTTGGGAAATTTTGTCCACATTGTAACAGGTTTAGCCCTAGTGTAAAACTATAAATTGTAATGGATTTTTGAGGAGTGAGTGAGTCGAGTAGTTGGTGAGTTTATGGTGTGAATTTATTGTGTAAGGAGTCCAGGAGGGTTCGCAGAATGACAATTTATGGTGCATTGTGGTTGAGTTGAAATTTTATGACTGAGGTTTTTGAGAGTAGGCTCGAACTGCAGCAGAATGACTAGACATTTTTTGGTAATGTTAATGTTGCATATTTTGTAGCATAGTGCGCAACTATAAGAATATTATAAATGAATAATATAAGAAGTTAGTCGTTGTGGACGTAGCCCAATTTGGGTGAACCAAGTTAAACCCTTATGTCATATTGTGTTGGTTTTGCATGTTATGATGTTTAACTATTACTGTGCAATGGTGATAAATTCTTAAGTATGTTGAATGTGTAATTCATATATAATGTTATAATTTCACATATTGCAACAATTGGTAAATGAATGGATTTCAAGTAAAGTAATGTCGCACACATGGTATGTCGCATGATAAGTAACTATTAACTAATGGAAACTACACACATGATTAGATGGTTAGTAAGGAAAGGTTGAATGCCTCACTTCCCCTCATCACTGCAGAACCTTAGTTCATGCAACCCCTCTAGATTCCTCGGGTGAGACTTCACTTGCTTGTAGGTGATGCCGAAAAGGTCGGTGTCTAAGGGTTTTGTTGGTGTATTTTGGTGTATTGATGATTAACCATGGATCTTCCCACTGTGCACCAACAACACCTATTCTTTGTCAGTAAGGGTGACACATCAACAAAGAGAAAGGGGTAGTAAGAAAAACAAAATGTCAGCACCTATGCCATTCCAACAAGGGTGACATGTTCGTAAATAAAAAGGGGTTCTAAGAAAAGGAAATGTTCGAAACATATTCCACATGAGCAAGGGTGACATGTCAACAAGGATAAAGGGTTATTAATAAAAATAAAAGTTTGACGCCTATTCCATGTCAGTAAAGAGAAAAGGGTACCAAGAAAAATAAGAGGTTGAAACCTATGCAACATCATCAAGGGTGACACTTCAAGAAAGAGAAAGGGGTAATAAGAGAACCAGAAGGTTGAAACCTATGCCACATCAAATACAATGACATGTCAACAAAGATAAATAAGTACTAAGGAAATGAAAAGGTTGATACCCATGCCTTGTTAGCAAGGGTGACACATCAACAAATATAAAGGGGTAGTAACAAAATGAAAAGGTCAACACCTATGCCACATTAGCAAGGGTGACATGTCCAAAAATATAAAGGGGTATGAAGAAAATTAAAAATTCAAGACCTATGACATGTCAACAAATAGAAGGGTTACTAAGATAATTAATAGGTCAAAAACTATGCCAACTCATCAAGGGTGACACATCATCTAAGAGCAAGGGGTACTAAGGAAAATAAAAGTTTGACACCAATGCCACATCAACAAGTGTGACATGTTAGCAAATGTAAGGGGGCACTAAGAAAAATAAGAGGCCGACTCTTCTGCCTTGTGAGAAAGGGTGACATGCCATAAAACATAAAGAGGTAGTAAGAAAAACAAAAGGTTTACACCTATGCCATGTCAACAAGTGTGACATGTTCACAAGGATAAAGAAGTACTAAGAAAAGGAAAATTTTGACACCTTTGCCACATGAGCAAGGGTGACACATCAACAAAGATAAAGGGGTACTAAGAAAAAGAAAAGTTTGCACATATAACATGTTGGAAAAGAGAAAGGGGTACTAGGGAAGAGAAGAGATCAAAATTCTACCATGTCGACAAGGGTGACATGTGTTGAAAGAGAAAGGGGTACTAAGAAAAAGAGAGGGTCAACACCTACGCCACATTAGCATGGGTGACATGTTATAAATGATAAAGTGGTACTAAGAAAAAGAAAATGTTAACAACTATGCCTTGTCAGAAGGGTGGCATGTCAGCATAGATAAAGTTGTACGAAGCAAAATAAAAGGTTCGCATGTATTCCATGTTAGCAAGGGTGATGTTTCCACAAAGATATAGGGGTAGTACGAAAAGGAAAAGCTTGACACCTATGCGACATGAACAATGTTCACAAGTTAATAATTATAAAGGGTTACTAAGAAAACAAAAAGTTCAACACCTATGCCACTTCAAAAAAGAGAAAGGGTTAGTAATAAAAAGAAGAGGTCGAAACCTATGCCACGAAAATAAGGGTGACACATCAACAAAGAGAAAAGGGTACTAAGAAAAAGAGAAATTCAACACCTATGCCACATTAGAAATGGTGACAGGTCAATAAAGATAATTTTCTACTAAGAACAAAATGTCATGTAATACCCCTAAGACGAAACACATGTTGTAAATGTACATAATATTTGAATGTAATACTCCTAGGATGAACCCCAAGTTGTAAATGTACATATTCTTTATAGGATGGCGTGCTGAGATGTTTTGGGGAAGAGTCCCTTTACACACACACACACACACACACACACACACACTTTGAGGCTAGAGTTCTTGTGTGATTTAGGCCAAAAACCTTAAACAAATGTATGATGTAATCACACTTGTTTTTATTAATAAAATACATCACTATTGCAGACAAAGTCAGATGAAAGAGTATGGGAGGCTAAGTAATGGGGGCTTAAGACAAGGAATACAATAATATTATTCCTAAGTCATAATATTTATGTTATAATTTTGTCATAATTTCCCAAGTTAGAGGAACAAACTACTAAGTGGAGCCAAAGGAATTTCTTGGAGTGACAAGTGTCAAGATTGGAACATGCAATATAATGTGGCGAACTTAGTGTATTTTCCAAGGATTCATCATTCTTACAATCTTTCACTCATCTTGGCATTCTTCACCCGTAMCTTGGTTGGAGAGTGTGACCAGGAGCTAGAGTTKTTTTTTACCCAGTAAATCCTTGGTGGTTTGGGTTGAAGAAGCAGGTTGTCAGGCTTGTGGAGCATTCTCTCTGGGTGAGAGAGTTGTTGGTAATAGTTTTCCAATGTGTGGGCTAGTGGGTGTTTTAACTCCTTGAGAAACCCTGTGTTACTAGTGCTATAGAGCTCTAAGACTTCCTGACTGGCTTGTTGTTGAATCCCAAGAAGGGAAATGGGACAACCTGAAGGACTATTGAGTAGAGAAGGGGGTACATTTCCTTGGGTGGGACAAGCTGTGGAGAATGAGAGGCTATGAGCTGGGAACTGTTGTTGGAGTGTACTACTGAGCCTGTTCTTTATTGAACTGTTGTTAGACCTCAATTTTCTTAGGAGCCTTTTCCTTGGTGGATTCATAGCCCCAGCTCGGAGGTGGCCTTCTATTGAGAGTGTATGAGCAATAAAGTCTACAATTGGGAGGAACGTCTAAGGTATAGACGCAGTTGGTGATTTATAACAAAATATAAGTGCTCTTTTATGTGTGTCTATATGTTTCTTTTCGTKTTTATGTTTAAATTATTTGTTTTTGCTAAATTTGTACATAATTATGCATGGATATGCACGTTATTGTTAGTTTTACATAAATGTTGCATATGTAGGGTATGGAAGTTAATAGATGTTAACTGTTAGATTAAKTTTCATAGAAATGGTCATGAGATTCCAGCATGAGGCTTAAATTGTTGCGCACACCCAAAAATATTTATACTGCGTGCTTGGAAACATTTTCATGAGCATAAATGAGAAACATACGCCATGCACGATACATAGAGGGTTGTGCGTGCAACTTGTTTTTATGAGATATTTTCACTTTTAGAATTGGTTTCAAAGAAGAAAAATTATGTGGTGTGAATCAGCGTGGGACTGGTTTCTAAGCAGATTTTTGGGTCTACTGGTAATGGGGGACATTACGGTATCAGAGCTTCTGGTTCAACACCATACTTGTATGGGACAAAGTTCAACATGAAGTTGACAAGTCGATAATTTTCATGATGGTTGCGATAGTCGTGAGTCAGAATTATGGAAAAATCAGCTAAGCCCATAAAATATTTGAGTGCTCTAATTGGTGGCATTGCATGAAAAATATTGGTGCATGAGTGTGTGCACTAAATTTTGGTGTTGCAAAGTTAAGAGATGGTGACACATAGAAAATATTGGTTCACGGGTACGCACACTAAATTTTGGCATTTTGCAATGCAGAGAAGGTAATGCGTGTAAATTATTTATGTGCAGGGTGTGCATAATAACGTTTGGCATTGCACGGTGTAGATCTTTTGGCGTGCACATATTATTTGTGTGCAAGGCATGCACATTGAATATTGGCGATGCACAGTGCAACATTGTCAGTGTGCATATAATGTTGGTGCGCAGTGCATGCGCACTAAATAATCATGTCGCACAGAAGTATAATTGGCGGTGTGCAGGAGTATGGGTGCGTGATGTGAGCGCATTGAATATTGACGATGCGTGTTGCGGAGCTTGTGATGCACACATCATATTGGAGCACAACACAAAAGTTGCATGGACTGGATGTTGGTGCACGGTGTCAAATTCACGCACATTGGATTATGGTGTGCAGTACATAATTTGTGCGCACTAGATATTAGTGTGCAATATAAAAATTTGTGCGCACTAAATATTGTTGCATGGCACAAAAAGTTGTACGCACTAGATATTTATGCACAATGTAAAAGTTGTGTGCACAGTGCATGTGATACATTTTGGTGTTGCACGTATAACACTTRTGTGTGYTGAATATGGGTGCATAATTCCGAACTGGTGTGTGCGAAGTCGATTTGGCGGTCTATCATAGMAGAAAACCAATGATTTTCCACGAAAATTTTGTATTTTGAAAGTCATAATCTTGCGCGACATTTTTGAGGTCCTAAAGAACATTTTTAGGAGTTTTAAATTTTAAATTGAGGTTTTTGAAACTTAAATAAAAGAACTTAGAGATATATTTCCAACGAGTTAAGCCTTTTGTAAAAAGAAGCTCGTATGAGAAAGTTAAAATTGAAACCGCACAAGGTAAATTTCAGTACAAATTTACTTCAGAAGGGCATAACTCCTTTCTCAAAAGTCGGTTTGGAGTGCAGGATCAGTCTACTGAAAGATAATGAACCGTATAAGACAACTATGAATCCATATTACAAATATGAGTACCTGAAAGTGTACAGAATAAGAGGGAAGAATCTTGTAGCATTCAGTACAAAAAGGAAAAAAATAATCAAAACTTCAGCAGGTTGTAACTAGTAGCCTAGATATTGGATGAATGTGAAACTTGGTCAGATTGATAAAAATATGAGCATGAAGAGACCCAATTGGGATTCTGTCAAAATGTTGAAAGATTGGGTGTTTGGAATTAAGTTCACCAAATGAAAAGTGCATATAAAAGGGGCAAATTTGTGCATAATGTTATATATTTGTTGAATTGTTTTGTCTAACAAATCGTATTTCATGTACATTTTGCAGAATTACAACACAAATAAAATATGGAAGATGCGAAGAGAAATTACATCCATGAAGATGAAATTAGGATGTTGTATGTCAGTATGGGTAATGTTGTGACATAATCAAATGGTCATGTAGAAGGTAAAGAGGAAACTTGAATTTGGTGGAGACTTAAAGAGTCTGCAAAGATATTTTCAGAGTTGTAAGGTTGATAATGAGAATATAATAATAGAGAATAAAATTAACAAAGGAATAGAATCGAGAAAGTCAAGGAGTCATAGATCTCATGTTGGGAGAGGAGAATCTTGAAGTGTTGGTAGACACCATCATCACTCACCAAGGAATTTAGTGAGAAGAGCACACAGTAGTCCAATCTTATCCCCTATCATAAAGAATAAGAGGAGTTATGAGGTAGATGAACTACGTGGAGAAAAGAACAAGATCAAGCCTTCTACCTTTGATGGTGAGCACAAGAAAGATAAGGATGAAAATACTTGTTTATTGGGGATGAGGAAGTATTTTCAATTGCATAATTACTCCTCACAGGAAGAACGAAGAATTGCAATTTATCAGTTGAAGGGAAAAGCATCAATGTGGTGGGACCAGCTTGTGAAAGTACAACACATTGATGAGAATAAACTCACTTGGAGGCATTTCAAAAATCATTTTCAATTGAAATACTTGACCAAGCGCTATTATTATAGGAAGATGAAGGAGTTCTTTGAACTCAATCTTAGGAGTATGACCATGGATGAATATGAGAGGAGATTCATAGAGTTGTTGAAGTATGTTGATTCATCAAGGATGAACAAGTAAATATTCAAAGGTTCCCGAGTGGGATGCCATCAATATTCAGTGAAAAGATACAATATGATGATCCTAATCCATTTGATGAAGCCATAAGGAGAGCCAAGTGACTTTATGATAAACATAGAGGAAGACCAAATTTCCCAAAGGATTAGGAAGACAGGAAGAAGGGTAAAATGGAGCAGAGGAAGAAAGGGTGTAAGCCATCGTTCTTCAAGAATAATCCTCAAGGGAAAGAAGGGTAAAACGGGAGCGAGGGAAGAAAGGGTGTGTTTAATGCTCTTCGCTATCCAAGGGAACCCAACTCAAAATGAATATAGAATGTCATAAACAATGGGAAAAAGGCCAAGGAAACAAACCATAAAATGTTAAGTTAGAAGGAGATATTTGTATACAAATATTGTCCCTACATAGAGGTAAAAGTGAGGGACTGCTTCACAATGTACAACCAAAATGATGATGTGTGGAGTTAATGAAAAATAATGCCAAGGATATATGCAACCTAGACAACATGAAAGATAAATTTCAATGTCACATGATTGAAGTGGATGGTAAGATCAACAACCAAACCAATTTTATTTTGGATTGGATTCAGAGCTATTTGTTGATTACCGAGGAGGGGGGCTTTGGACCGCATTAGAGCAATTTAATCCCTTTCTTTAACCATATAATCCAAGCGTTATATCAATGAATAATTATTGGATAATAACCTGTGACAAATACAAATGAACAAATGAACAATCATGGCACATACACAAAGATAATTCAATGTCTTAAGTTGGAAACCTAAATCGGGAGAAACCATGATAATTTCTTTTTTTTCTATATATCTTTGAAGAATTATGTTCATTGAAGCACCAACTCTTTGTTTTCCTAGCCTACAATTGGAAGAGGCTCCAACCCCTAGTTTCTGCTACACTCTTGTGGGAATCCTCCTTCCAACTCCCCAATTCTTTTTATTACAACTGTAAGGAGGCTACAACCCGCGAATGTTCTCCCACATAACTCGAAATGTATTACAACTTCACCCTGGCCCTTTCCCCGCCCCGCCACCCTCGAAGTAGTAGAATGATGGAACCATCGGTCATTGACTATCACCGCGGAGATATATTGTCGTAAACCTCGTACTAATAATCTGAACCATGCATCAACCATGCATCAACCCTCGGCACTTTCAACTTGTAATCAACCTGTATTGTAAACAAGTGCAACCATGCACCAACCTCAGAATCAACTTAGGCTCATAAACAAGTGCATCAACCATGCACCAACCCTCGTAATAAACTTGTACTCCATAAACAAGCTGCGATCAACTATGCACCAACCTCAGATCTGAACTGACCATAAACAAGTGCATCAACCATTCACCAACCTGTAATTAACCCGTACTCCATAAACAGTGCATCCAACCATGTACCAAGTATGTACCCTGCTAATGTGTCAACTACTCATCATCAACTATGACTCATCAATATGTACCAACATCAACTATACACCCTACATAAAGCCAACTCATCAACTACTTGTCTCAACCATGTACTCAACATGTACCTCAACCAAAGCCCTCATCAATTTCATCATCTAAATATATGATATGTAGCTTTTTGTAATATACCCGTGTATATGATCACATTCTCCCAAACCTTCCTTAACTTTAACAACAAGAGACTAGCATTATCAAACTTTTCTTTAGTCTTACAAGACTAGTTTTGGATTAGTCAACAACCCTACCTTGAAGCGGCAATCATAACTTTGAACCTTGTAATGTATAAAGATCTGAAAATGATACACAATGTTCCTCAGTGTGTTTTATGCAATCTTCAAGTGTCACTACTTGGAACTTCTCAGAACAGGAGTTATAGCAAAAAATGGCATGTGACCCTTGGAGGAATTCCCTCGGCTTATTCTAGAGAGAGACCTTAGAGCATGCCCCGCACAAATGTTTGATGAAATGATTAGAACCTTATTACAAAAATACTAAATACTGCACCCCAACCGCCAACACATTTTGTCTCAATTAATTTGATCTGTTATGAAGAAGTTATGACGTTTTACCCGAAACACTGATGACTAGTTTCGTGGATTCCATCACAAACCCTATTTTCCACGGAGTGTAACTCAAAAAATACAACTAACCACAACTGAATTCTTTTTTTCCATAGATACTTGATATGTTGTCCTCACTTTTCATATCAATTTATGGTTCAAATCATTACATAAAAATTTATAGCAAAATGGTGAGATGCCCTCGAAAATGTTATACCTTAAAAAGCACCATCAAAAAGAATTTATCCTTCCTTGCATTTCGGCCTTCTTCTTCAATTCTCTCTCTCAGAATTGATGGTTTAGATATCCTTGGTTACCTCAGACACATATAGATATTCAATATGATCAAGTGTGATTCAAATGGAGAGAGAGCCTTTGCCCTCATTTTATACTCTCCTAGTAGCTTCCTTAGAAACATCTCTAGGTCACTTGACCCACTTTCCCTATTTGTTAGGGTTGGGTCCACTTTAATTTCTCCATTAAATTTATTATTGAAATAATTTATTTTGTATTTACTTTGAATTATAATACACTCATCACTTCAATTTTATTATTATTTTACCTTTTTTAAAAATCTCTTTAAACCACTTTGACTACTTTTGACCTTTTAGCTCTAGGATGACATATGAGGGTCCCTCCAATCCTCGTAAGGCCATAACTCTAAAACCGCGGAGGAGTTATGGATGTTCTACATACCACTGTAAATGGCGGTACGACATGTGATATCCATTTAGAATAGTATTATTCGAAAATATATTATAACTCATAATGTTACCCATCAAAAAAAACGTGGGTCCATTACCAAAACCAGTCTCCAACTTCTCATTACAACTCTCTAACCGTGAGGGAATTATGAGGGTGTTCCACATACCAACGGAGACGACATGACAAACACTATCCATATAAAATATTTTCAGTGAAAATTCACTTTCCTTCAACATCTCATTATTCCAGAATTAAGCATGGGTCCTCTTACACCACAAAGCGTCTTCCCGTGATGGCCATGCTTAGAGATATTTTTTAAGGGGACCACTTTGGAGTTGGTCCATATTTACTTCTTATCAACCATGAAAAATAATGAGTCATATTTTACATCAAACAATATTTTGGTCCATTACCCAAACCTTTGTGCTACTGGTTTCTTCATATGGTTGACATCAATGACAAATCCAACCTTAATCATCACTCATCCATAGTTAATATATATATCCAAGTCGGTGGAGATTTCCCATTTATCAATAAATCAAACTTGGGAAAGTATTGGTTGGTTTAGTTATCTAAAGGAGCTAAACAAAGAATTAATGAGTTTGTTAAGGAATTTCCAATGGTCATGACTGGACTGAGCAAAAAGGTAGATTTGAATATCATACCTTTGGGCTCATATGATTCTAATTGGTGATGGATTGGTTGAAAAGCACCATGCTATTCTATATTGTTATAACAAGGCATTTACTTGATTGAACGAGGAAGAGAACTTGATAAATTTCAAGGTCTTCCAAGGGATGTAACTATAAAATAAATATCAGCCTTACAACCTAAAGAAATCTTCAATAAAGGATGCCAAATATTTGCATCACATGTTGTCACGATACTACAACCCTCCATTTTTTCAATTGACCTTTCTTACTCCATGGAAAATGGAGCCCCTTATCTTCTGAGATTAATAAAAATCCTCATAAGTCTCCCTCTCCACCTTAAGATACCTAGAAAACCCATGTTTTTTACCTGAAAAATATTATCAAGACTTCATGCTGAAATCCAATTCCAAAATCGACAAAATTTCTTCTAACATCTCTGAACAATTCGGAGGAGTTACTTCAAACTCATCCGAACAAATAAGACGCTTCTAATTTGTAATGTAATGGTTCGTGAGAGTTTCTTCAACTCTTCCTCAACATTTCAGATAAGTTACTTTTCCCATATACACGAGGATATCACACAAGTTATAGAGGAAACCCCTTCGATGTGTTCATAGGTTAACATTAAATCCTTTCCGGAACACATCGAGGGAGTTCCTCCGTTGTTTATGATATTATCAAAGGAGCTTGTCTCGACCCTCCTCGATCACACCTACCGCATTTTAATGCCAAATGGTCATTTGATATGTAAAATGGAACATGATCATGTTAGTATAATCTGGATCAAAAAGTAATTGGAGCAAAGAGCCCGAAGTTAAAATAGCCAAGCTACCCCTGATGGGCGGACACGCATCCGTGAGGATGAGAGGGCGTAGGTGGCAAGTGGGAGGTGTATGCAGGGAGGCGTGGGGGCCTTATTACCCGGGCTCCTCCCCACACACTACGATTCTCCATCATGCCGCCACCTAATTCCATCTCCTCGAACATGAAGCTACTCAATGAAGCCATCGGGTCCTAATTCAACCAGGAGCATTAAGCTCTCGTGGGTTTTAATGGCGCTTTTTATTATGGTTTATCGCCCCATCAACCTTCTCGAGGGCTCCATTCTTCTTGAACAACTCTCTCTCAAGAGCGCAGATCGCTAATTCACTCCCGAACATCACGACACTTGCTCTCATCTCGCTCCGTTTGGCGCCGCTGGGCTCGAGGGGGCGCACTGACGCCAGGGGTCGGAGCTCGGTATGTACCGCCTCTAGACGGTAAAAGACATAGAGAATTTCGTGAGTGCCGGTGACTCAGCCGATGTCGTAGAGATCTGGAAGGGCACTGGCGGAAGATCTTCACCCCCGCACAATTGTGGAAGAGGATCTGGCATTCAGCCCCCATCGGTTTTTGGACGTAGGAAAATGGTCCCCTTCCCGGATGATTGGGACCCCCCACCTACTGTCTTTTCACTGGAATTATTCTCCATAGATGCTCCTTCTGACTTCGTGGCGGTGCCTCCACGGACTCAGCCCATAACCCCTCGGTGATCGTAGAGAAGAGGAGCGCTGGATGGATCGCAGCCCAGATGCGTAACTGGGAAGTGACGCACCAGCGATGAGGTCAGGAGGCCGCCCTCGCCACCTCTTTTGCTCCTGGAGCAGTTGCAGCTTATCTTTGAAATCAGAAGCCTAGTCGAAGACCAAATATTCCGAGCGGTCTACGTAAGCCAGCGCCTGGACATGCTGTACGCAGCCTACTCCAACGACTCTCCCAAGCGACTATGTCCTACCTGTGCACAACCATTCGCCATCCCAGCTCGTGCAGCAGAAGCGCAGGACGACAAGGCGAGCCCCGGATAAAAGGTCTTAGAGTTTGCATGTTTTTTCTTATGTTTGCTGATGCAATTTCTCAGGACAGTAGTCCTCTAGTTGTTAGCATGGATAGAATTAGAAACTCCATTTTCAAACTGTTGTTAGCTCATAATATACCCCCTGGTTTCCTACGGGCAGGGTGGCTCTATGTTTTCCATAATTTTTTGGACTTGTTACAGTGTGATAGCCAGGTGTCCTGGTTTCCTTCACAGGCAGGACACCTGGCTCCTACCTGCCATGTATCCRCTTTTTGAATGAAGCTTTAATAGGAAGGTCCCACTTTTATTTAAAAAAAAATAAAAATGTGCCAAGCTATTATGTTTGAAGCTTCGACTTATCCCTACTCAACACGTGGMGACAAAATCCATGTAAGGGAACCTCACCTTTCTTTTCCTTTAAGGTTATGGTCAGGTTTTCATTTACTTCTCAACCTTTTCTTTGTTTCTTTCTTCATCACCTTAAGTATATAGTTTTCTTCCTCCCTTTCTGCCTTACCTTTGGCTAATCCCTTGTTATGAAAATCTGATATGTACCTTCTTGCCATTATGAAGATCGTTCTTTTCACTGAAACCAATGTCCGGTTGGTCCTATCTCTTTCACCACAACACCTCTTCTTTCCTTCCTTACAATCGATCTGTTCAAGACCTAAATCTTGATCTGAGTACATAGACTTAGATTGGAAGGGTTCTAGGGACTTCGAAACCTCTAAATATGTTCTTTTTTTCTCCCAAAATCACCATGCTCCGCTCGCAAAAAAATCCCTAGTTTTTTAAAATACCGGAAGATTTTAATCTAACTCCTCCAAACACATCAGAGGAGTTATTACTAACTCCTCCGATACGTTCGGTAGAGTTGAATAATTTTCCTCGGACCAACTCAGAGCACTTGAAAGAAACCTTTCCGATCATATCAGAGGATTTAATTTCAACTCCTTCGATATGGTTGGAGGAGTTACTTTAAAGTGCTCTGATCTTTATGAGACTTGTGATAAGCCCTTCTGATAACATATCAGAGAAGTCAGGAATAACTCATTCGACCTCATTGGAGGAGTTTTTACTAAGTCCTCTGATGCGATCGAATGAGTTGTCCTTAACTTCTCCAGTCACACTCTTTCAATTTTTCCACTGTATCAGAGAACTTACTAATAACTTATCCGATATGTATTAGAGAAGTTAATCTTTTGGCCTCCGATTTTTTTTTTCAAACCTAACATCTAGCCTTTTTGCCTCCAAAGTTTTACCAAGATGCTTAATCATTATCTACTTTCAATCTTTTTAGCTGCATTTAAACTGGTACATTACATCTTGTTATTATGTCCTAAACTTATCTTTTGTGCAGATACAAACATGTCACCAAGGAAGAAGACGACATGCAAAGTATCTAGAGCTGAGCCCTCTGACAACTCCCAACAAGTAGGAGAGGTTGAAATAGTCAGGGCTATATATGACGATACAACTGGACTTATAGAAAAATATGGAAAAAATCTGAAATGTGGGGGAGTGTACTACATGTTTAAGAAGTCAAATTTATCTACAAATGCAGAAGAGCTAGATGAACTCCAGGCATTCAAGAATATTATAAAATCAAGAATTTCCAGGGTGGCAACACACCCAATGGTCTTCCCATGTGCAGAGGCCATTTCATGGATTTTGAAGAACATCGATATAAATAATTGGTATGTCCGCAATGCACGAAAGGAACCTATTTCTTCATTTCGACCAAAATTTATAGCTAAATGCTATCACATTGAAGAAGGAAATAAAATATTGGATAGCAATCTCCTCAGTGAATTTGAATATATGACGAAAGACTTGTTTCCCAAATGGTATAGGGATGACACACAATTTAAATACAAGCCTAAGAGTCGTTACCCATGCCCAACTTAAGAAGGCCCTATCAGTATTTGGTGGCCATGTTGTGCAGGTTATATGGGGAGCTAGACACAACTCAATTCTCCCTTTCATTCACGCCCTTGATTTATTTCTGTGCATATGTAGGTGTTTCATTCAATTGGGTAGATATATTGTCTGAAAATATCACTACTTCCATCTCTACAGTAACGCAGGAACAACCACGAACATTTCCCAGATTCCATATGTCCTCATACCTCTTGGACATAATGTGCACTTCCCAGAGGTATCCAAACATGGGGTGAAGTTGGTTTCCAACTGACACCTCAATCCACATCTATTGAAAATTTCTATGGGAGAACAAATACCATATGGAATACAAAATAATTTGTGAGCACTTCCTTGCTCCTTTATATGAATTTATCCTATGTGCCACTCCCCCTTGTGTGACATAAAATCCATAGAGGTTATAAGAAGAATCGAGGATTGGTATCTAATAGAGGATGTCACTTATATAAGGGTGTATAGTGTGATGAAGCCGCCTCACCTACTTCCATGATTTGTATATGACAAGCTCGTACTTTAGGAAGTAGCGTACCAGACTATTATACATGAGGTAGGAGGAATATTGTATAGGTTTAAGAAAGAAATATGGCCCCCACTACCTTTATATCTCGGCAACTATTTATTCGAGAATACCAAACAATCCCAAGTGGAGGTAAACATATTAATTTCTTATCACTTTGGAGAAGAAAGTTTCAGAAGACACAACCCTAGGAATATTGTAAGGGAACACTTCAATAGCGTCAGGATCCCTTATGAGTATACTACTGAAATATGGGAAGAAAAGGAGGTGCATCAAAATGATAGAACATATGATGAATTCATTTCCAACAGGCATGGCCAGCCAAAGGGAAGGATCGTTGACAAAGAAGCAACAAGAAAGACAACCAAAAAGGAAGCAGAACAAGATGAAGCTGAGAGATCTTGTCCCATCTCTATCTGAACTCATCCAGGATCTGCCCAGGAAGAGGGATAAATGCCGGTAGATAAAAATAGGAGGGATAAAGAAAAGGTGTTGAAAAAGAAGAATAACGCCAAGAAGAAGCAAAAAAGTTGAATCCGATAAAGCAAAGGCCAAATTTAAAGTCGAAGAAAAGGTTGCAATAGAAAGAGAAAAGGAGTTGGCAGAAGAAACAAGAGTAGCAACAAAACTAGTAGAGAAAGCAACGAAGGAAGCATCTACAAAGCTACTGAGGAGGAAAGGAAAAATAAAAATGTAGAAAGGAGAGGGGATGACATACGCCTCATGGATGTAGATATCCTAAAAACATCTACCGCAGGCACATAGATAGATCCAATAGGAAGTGGTTTAGGGCTTGGACTATGGGAACCATTTCAACCAACTGAATTGCTAGATCTTATAAGATTTATGTATGACAATAAAACTAGTAGGATTGTGCAAGAGCGAGTTAAGAAGATGCCAGTGACAAAAGGGTCTCCTATAATAGTGGTCGCTTAGATACCAGTCACGAGAGATGTTAGAGAGGATCCTGTGGCAACAACTAGAGTCAGTTCTTCATTCATGGATGGCAATATAGATAACATACATAGGTTATGCAATCAAAATGAACAGAAGGAGATAAATATCAGAGAACTCGAGGAAAAGATCTGGTATATGAAAGTGGATGAAAGAAGACTCTAAAGCTTCAAATTTAGTGCCAAGACAATTATAAATGACTTGGGAGGTGCCATTACTGACATGTATTCCCATCTGCACCTCTTCCAAGATCCGGCTGCCATAGTCATCGACCAAAACAACTAGATACAAATGAATATATCACATTACAACACTATCCGTGAAGGTATAGCTGACATAGATAGGTGGATAGAGGAAAATCTTGATGTACCGCCTGAATTATATAGGCCATAAAAATATGGGAGAAAGACAGATTTGTATGCATTGGAGAATTGAAAACATATAGGACAAAGATTTAATAGAGAAGTGACCAAATCTATGGAAATATGTTCAAGGATCCACAAGGCTGCTCAGGAACTGATCAGACATGGCCACCTCCCAAGGTTAGATGAGCTTGGAAAGAACCTAGTAGTAGAAGAAATGGTGAATGCAGTTCAGGACAACACAAATCGAAGGAAACACATAGCTGAAACAACTACCTTCGTCTCCACCGACCTTATTGATCAACATCTGCTACAATCGGTAAAACTGCATACGATGGTGCAAGATTTCTTGACAAAGTTAGAGAAAGATATGAGCACCCTTGATGACAATATTGCTATGAACAATTCAACATTAGAGTAGCTCACATACATGAGGATAAAATCACTATATGACCAGTTAGAAGTTTGGATGACCTGCCTCAGAAGCAAAAGTTCATAGGAGAAGGACATGATACATTGCCTTTCTTTCATCCTTTTCCTAATTACTCTAAATTTCGTCCTTTGTTGGACACTAGTCATTAGGAAAGAGAAGATGAACCATTTTGTAATTGCCTCTTCAATAAGAAGGCGAATGGACACATGGGAGTTACTAAATTTTGTATAAAATAGGATAAAAGCTCATTTGAAAAAGACTTTTGGATTTTTAAGCATTGTATAGACCCAATAAATTTTTTGAGAAC
Organism: Picea sitchensis; assembly: GCA_010110895.2. NCBI lineage: Eukaryota > Viridiplantae > Streptophyta > Pinopsida > Pinales > Pinaceae > Picea > Picea sitchensis. Next base: position 81,335 of record SNQJ01S0103134.1, read on the forward strand.
TTATACTTTGTTAATTAATATTGAGAAGCCCTCATGGACATCATATTATAGAAGGAATTATATGTAGAAACATATCAGAGATTTGAACTAATTCAAGTGAATATAACTACCATTTCTATGGATTGTAAGAATGCTTGTTGGTTGTAGACTAATTCTCATACAATCTTTGTCATTATGCAATTATTGATGTTTCTTTGAATATTTCAATGCCTTGAGATTTGTGGGTTGTTATCATATACTTTGTTGTGATCTAGACTAATCTAATTGTATACATTTGTATGCACTTGTCTCCAATCTTGATCTTTTGTTAAAACTAACTGTATAAAGTTGTGTAAGATTTTGGTTGCATTGATAACTCACTGGTTACTCTAGTGTGCTCCTAGCTAGGATAGGTTTGCATAGATTAGTGATAGATTAGTCATCTTTGCATACATAGTCTTCATCTACATATTTTCATTTCATTTTCACCATCCATCCACCCCCATCGGTACACTGGACCATAACCGATAACAAAACCAAAAGACAACAAAAAATGGGAGCTGGGTCAAATTCCAAATGGGACTCCTAATTTAAACAGTGTATAGGCTAGTTGGGATCGTATATCGAGGATTACCCCTTGTTTTTGTTGGGACAATTTGAACTCGTCAACAAGAACATATGGAAGAAGAAATCAAAGATAAAATACCAAGCACTGAAGACTATGCAGTCCTAAAAGAATTTGAGGATGTATTTATAGAAATATCAGAATTGTCACCCAAGAGAGACATTGAATTCTCTATTAATTTGATGCCTGGAGCAGCCCCTGTGTTCAAGAATCTTTATAGGATGAGTACACCAAAATTGAAGGGATTACAAATTCAACTTGAAGAGATTTCGAAGAAGGGGTATATACACCCAAGTGTGTCACCATGGGTTTCCCTAGTTCTATTTTTGAAGAAGAAGGATGAAACTTTGTGGTTGTGCATTGATTTTAGAAAGCTGAACAAGGTGACTGTGAAGAACAAGTATCATTTTCCAAGGATAAATGATGTTTTTGATCAGCTAAAAGATGAAAGTATTATTTCCAATATTGATCTCATGTCAATCTACCATCAGTTGAGGATTACAGAGGAGGATATCAACAATACAACATTTGGAACAAGGTATGGCCATTATGCGTTTACAATAGTGTTGTTTGGGTTGTCAAATGAACCAACTTTCTTTATGTGCTTGATGAATGCCATTTTCATAAATTACTTGGATAAGTTTTTCATTTTATTCTTGGATGACATACTTACCTACTTTAAGTTTTAAGAGGAGTATGAGAAACACTTGCGAATTGTGCTACAAGTGTTGAGGGATCATTAGTTGTATGCAAAGTTGAGAAAATGTTCATTTTATTAGAGGCAGATTTATTATTTGGGCCATATCATTTAAGAGGAGGGGATAACAATGGACCCAAAAAAGATAAAATCTATTAAAGGATGGACAACAACAAAGAATATCTAAGAGGTGAGGTCATTCATGGGACTTGCATGTTACTACATAAGATTTATTGAAGGCTTCTCAATAATTGCATACCCAATCATTTCTTTGGAAAAGAAGGGTGTGAATTTCGAGTGGAATCCTGAATGTGAAGAAATATTTCAACACTTAAAAAATTTGTTGACAAGTGCACCAATCTTGAAGATTTATGATCCAAATGAAGATTTCATTGTGTACATTGATGCATGGAAGGAAGGGCTTGTAGGAGTCCTTATCCAAAATGAGCATGTGATATGCTATGAGACAAGAAACTTAAAAGAACATGAGAGACACTATGTCACTGAGGATTTAGAATTGGCATCCATAGTTCATGCCTTAAATATGTGGAGGAATCATCTTATGGGAAAAATATTTGAGTTGAGGACAAACCATAGTGGTCCAAAATATTTGTTTGGACAACCAAATTTGAATGCTAGACAAATCTGATTGTTGAAATTTCTTAGTGGGTATGACTTTGATATAAATCATATCAAAGGAAAGGAGAACAAGGTGGATGATGCACTCAACATGAAGATGCATGAGATGCAGACTAAAACCATTAGCATGTGCAAATCTAATTTAAAGGACTAAATTTCAAAGCTGCAGAATTAGATCAACACTATGTGCAAATAATGGAAAAATCATCATGTATAGGGGAAGAGTGTATGTGCCCAAATCTCAGGATATGAAAAATATGGTGCTAAGAGAGATGCACAATGTACCTTGTGCTGGGAACCTAGGGTACCCGAAAACAATTGTAGTTGTCAAGAGGCAATATTTTTGGATAGGTATGAAGAAAGTGGTGGTTTAGTACATTGCTAGAGTTCTAGAATGTTAGAAGGTAAAGGATTAATATAGACATCTGACTGGTTTTCTACAGCCATTTCCCATTCCAAAATGGAAATGGGAAGTGGTGACAATTGATTTCATCACCAAGATTCCCAAAACATCGAGGCAACATGACTCCATCATGGTGGTGGTGAATAACTTACTAAAAATGCCCATTTTATTCCGGTAAATTTATCTCACAAGACAACTAACATTGCATAGATTTATATGAGAGAAATTGCCAGGGTACATGGCGTTCCTAAGGAAATTGTTTCTGACAGAGATCCCAAGTTCACATCCAACTTTTGGAAGGGATTATTCAAAGGATTTGGGACAAACTTAATTTTTAGCACATCATATTATCCATAGTCATATGGGAAAACAGAGAGGGTTAATCAAATGATTGAGGATATGTTGAGGATGTATGTGATGGATAAACCATCAAAATGGGAATATTATTTACATTTGGTTGAGTTTGCATATAATAATGGGTATCAAGAATCTTTAAAGATGTGCCTATTTGAAACATTATATGGTAAGAAATGCAACACACCGGTGACCTGGGACAATTCAATAGACAAACTAATGGTTGGGACACAATTGTTCAGAGAGATGGAAGAGAAGATGGTGAAAATAAAGCAGAATTTAAAGGCTTTCCAATACATACAAAAACATTATGCAGACAAAGGCAAATTGCATAGAGAATTTAGAATGGGCGAGCATGCCTTCTTGAAAGTGAAAGCTAGGAAAAATTCACTTAAACTGGGGAGTTGTCCAAAGCTAACAACAAGATATTGTGGACCATTTAAGATCATTGAAATGATTGGTATTGTTGCATACATGTTTTCACTACATTCAACCATGTGCATTCATCATGTGTTTCATATATCTTTTCTTAAAAAGTATGTGCCTAATGCTAATCATGTAATTGCTTGGAATGTGATTTAGGTGGAGAAAGAAGGTGACTTTTGAGTCAAAATGGTGTGCATATTGGACCGAAAATTCAATATGCTTCAGAATCGAGCAATAGGACTAGTAAAGGTCGACTGGACCTATTACAGTCATGAGGATGCAACCTAAAAATATGAGGATGCTACGCGGCAAGAGTACCCACATCTTTTTGCATATTTTTTTTATTGTCCATGTGTGTATAATACATTTTGAGGCTAAAGTGCCTATATGATTTAGGCCAACAAGCTTAAACAAATGTGTTATGTAATCACAAGTGTTTTTATTAATAAAGTATATCACTGCTACAGACCAAGTCAGACGAAAGAGTATGGGGGGCTAGGACTCCACAAGAGGGAAATGGGGCTAAAGCCAATGAATAAAATAATTTTATTCCTAAGTCGTAAGATTTATGTTATAATTTTATCATAAGTTCCCAAGTGAGAGGAACAAACTACCAAGTGGAGCCAAAGACATTTCCTGGAGTGACAAGTGTCAAGATAGGAACATGCAATATAATGTGGGGAACTTCGTGTATTTTCCAAGGATTCATCATTCTTACAATCTTTCACTCATATTGGAATCCATCACCTGTACCTTGGCTGGAGACTGTGAGCAGAAGTTGGAGCTGTTTGTTACCCAGTAAATCCTTGGTGGTTTGGGTTGAAGAAGCAGGTTGTCGAGCCTGTCGAGCATTATCACTCGGTGAGAGAGTTCTTGGGAACAATTTTCTCGTGTGTGGGATAGTGGGTGTTGTAACTCCTTGAGAAACCGTGTGTTCCAAGTGTTATAGAGATATGAGACTTCATGACTGGATTGTTGTTGAATCCCAAGAAGGGAAGTGGAACAACCCGAAGGACTGTTGAGTAGAGAAGGGGGTACATTTCCTTGGGTGGGATAAACTATGGGGAATGAGAGGTTGTGAGTTGGGAACTATTACTGGAGTGTACTGTTGAGCCTATTCTTTATCGAATTGTTGTTAGACCTTAGTTGGATTAGGAGCATTTTCCTTGGTGGAGTCATAGCCCCAACTCTGGGGTGACTTGTTGTTGAGAGTGTATGAACAATAGAGTTTAGGGATGGGAGGGACATTTGAGGTTTGCATGTAGTTGGTGATTTATAACAAAGGATAATTTCTCTTTTATGTGTTTCTATATGTTACGTATCTTGTTTATGTTTACATTATTTCTATTTTCATAATTTGTATGTAACTATGCATGGGTGTGCATTTTATTGTTATTTTTTCATAATTGTTCCATATGTAGGGCATGGTAGTTGATAAATGTTAACTGCTAGATTAATTTCCATAGAAATGGTCATGAGATTCTAGTGCAAGGATTAAATATCCACGCGCGTCTAGATAATATTATTGTGCATGCTAGGAAAAACTTATGTGTGCACAAATGATAAATAGACGTCGCACGTGGTAGAAGAAGAGTTGTGCGCGCAACTTGTTTTTATCAGATATTTCCACTGTTAGAATTGGTTTCAGAGAAGAAAAATTGTGTGGCACGACTCAACTTGGGACTAGGAACATTACCTTGTGGTTTATGATCATATTTTTGGGTCTTCTGGTAACAGGGGACATTACATGTCAACACATCAACAACTGTGACATCAACGACGATGACATATCAACAAATATAAATAAGTACTAAGGAAGTGAAAAGGTTGAAACCCATGCCTTGTTAGCAAGGATGACACATCGAAAAAGATAAATGGGTACTAAAAAAAAGAAAAGATAAACACCTTTTCCATGTTAGCAAAGGTGACATGTCCACAAATATTAAGGGGTACTAAGAAAAATAAAAGTTCAACACCTATGCCATGTCAACAAAGAGAAGGGGTATAACTAAGAAAATTAATAGGTCGAAACCTATGTAAATTCAGTAAGGGTGACACGTCAGCTAAGAGAAAGGGGTACTAAGTAAAGAGAAGTTCGACACCAATGCCACATCAACAAATGTGACATGTTAGAAAATGTGAAGGGGTACTAAGAAAAATAAGAGGTCGACATTTATTCCTTATCAGCAAGTGTGATACGTCATCAAATATAAAGAGATAGTAAGAAAAAAAATGGTTGACACCTATGACATGTCAACAAGTGTGACATTTGGCAAGGATAAAAAGGTATTAAGAAAAGGAAAATTTTGACACATTTTCCACGTGAGAAAGGGTGACATGTCAACAAAGATAAAGGAGTACTAAGAAAAAGAAAATTTTGACACATATAACACGTTGACAAAGAGAAATGGGTACTAGGGAAAAAAAGAGATGGAAACCTCTACCATGTCGGCAAGGGTGACATGTACTAAAAGAGAAAGGGGTTCTAAAAAAAGAGAAGGTCAACACCAATGTTGGATTGGCAGGTGTGACATGTTAGCAAAGGTAAAGGGGCACTAAGAAAAAAAAAGGTTAACACCTATGCCTTGTGAGAAGGGTGACATGTCAGCAAAGATAAAGGTGTAACAAGAAAAACAAAAGGTCGATGTGTATTCCACGTCAGCAAGGGTGACATGTCCACAAAGATATAGGGGTATTACTAAAAGGAAAATCTTGAGGCCTATGCCACATGAGCAAGGGTCACACGTCAACAATGATAAAGAGGTACTAAGAATTTTTTTTTTTTGACACCTATGCCACTTCAGGAAAGACAAAGGGGTACTAAGAAAAATAAGAGGTCGAAACCTATCCCATGTAAGCAAGGGTGACACATCATCAAAGAGAAATGGGTACTAAGTAAAAGAGAAGTTCAACACCTATGCCACATGAGCAATGGTGTCACGTCAGTAAAAATAAAGGTCTACTAAGAAAAATAAAATTTCAACAACTATGCCATGTCCGTGAGGGTGACATGTCTGCAAAGATAATGGGGTACTAAGAAAAGAAAAAGTTTGACACCTATGCCACATGAGAAAGGGTGACACATCAAAAAAGGTAAAAGGGGTACTAAGAAAAAGAAAATTTCAACACCTATGACACATCAACAAAGAGAAAGGGGTACTAAGAAAAAGAAGAGGTAAAAACCTATGTCTTGTTAGCAAGGGTGAGATGTCAACAAAGATAAAGGGGTACTAAGAAAAAGAAAAATGAGACACCTATGCCACGATAGCAAGGGTGACATGTCCAAAAATATAAAGGGATTGTAGGAAAAGGAAAAGTCCGACACCTATTCCACATGAGAAAGGGTGACACGTCAACAAAGATAAAGGGGTACTAAAAAAAATAAAAGTTCAACACCTATGCCATGCCAACAAAGAGAAAGTGGTACTAAGAAAACGAAGAGGTGGAAACCTATGCCAGGTCAACAAAAAGAAAGGGGTCCTATGAAAAAGAGAAGGTCGACACCTATGCCACATCAACAAACATAAAGGGGTACTAACAAAAATAAAAGGTTGACACCTATTCTTGTAAGCAAGGGTGACATGTCAGCAAACATAAATGGGTACTAAGGGAAAGAAAATGTATGCACCTATTCTACATTAGCAAGGGTGACATGTCTATAAAGAAAAAGGGGTACTAAGAAAGATAAAAGTTTGA
>SNQJ01S0103136.1:0-13503 GCA_010110895.2 Picea sitchensis
GCTGCACTCATCTTCACCAACATACCACTTCAACTACTGTCTTACACATGTTTTGAGTTACATGAAACAAGCATGGGGCATGCCCACCTCATTTATACACAATTTATTTTTCACACCTTCAAAAAGGTCTGGTCCTACAGGTTCCCCTCTTCCTCCAACGGGTCGCTCTTGATACTCTCGCTATCGCTCTTTCTTACAATTGTACTCTCAGTAGAATAAACATTGATGAATTTCTTCTATACATATGCTCCTAACCTCGTCCATCAGGGGGCATCTGTTATCATTGAAATTTTGTCCGCAAATGGTTACAGGAATCCAACATCTCCAAACAGCTATTAAGTTCACCCATGGACCAAAATTACCAAAAAAACATTTCCAAAAGGTCCAAAACTATACAACCACTTATAAAATTAGGATGTTCTATGACTATATGCGGAGAGCACGCACATGCACCATCAAGAAACACAGGAAAAGTGGACATGCACACGATGCGTGACTATGGATGCTAAAAGCCATGCAAACCTGAGAACAACACATTTATGATGTTGGTCGGCCTCCCACCCACTTCTGGTTCAGCTTCCAAGTCGATTTGACATCCAAATCTTGGCTGAATCCGACTGGGTGGCTGGTCAAAGACCTAAAGGTGACCTAAACAACCCCCTGTTCACACTAAAAGTTGGTTGCATAATACCTCAAAGTTATGCTATAAAAAGAGGCGATGGGTGCACTACATCTTCAAGGAATTCATTTGTAAGGTTATGTTGCTGCTATTCTCTTAAGGAATCCTATTTTCTCATCAAGAGCATACTAGCACCATTCCATTTTAGCTATTCACATCACCCTTTGAGTGGATTAGCTTGGGATTCTTTCACCATTTATTTCAAGTTTTCAAGTTGTAAGAAGAGCTCAATATTGGGGGTCCAAGATCCCTCCCTTAGAGGAAGAAGGGACCCAAAGTCCCCCTTTCTCTTTGGTGTTTTCTTTTCACTAATACAATCCTTTCCATTGGTGACATGAGTCTTGTTTGTTTCTTGTTCTTATGTCCTTATGCACTATAGTTTAATTGTTTTTATCATTCCCAGTTTAATTCTTAGCTTAGTCTTTTATGATTTATTCTTCTAATCATTTCCTTTACTGTTGTCTTTCTTAGATAACCCAACTAAGCTTGTAAGCATCTCTGTTTTTCTCATTCAAGTGACAAAATAGGTGAAACACTCCTCCCTTCCACCCTCACTTCATAAGAATCATCAGTTCTTCTTCTTGGACTCTATTTTTGTTTTGATCTTCTGATCTGGACTACAGAGACACTTTCTTCTCACCATTCTTTCTCGTTTATATACTCTTCCAACTAGTGTAAGATATGAATCATTGTGTCCCTTTGTTTGGGCCATCACACCTCTTCATTTTAAATTAATAATAATATTTATTATTATTCAAACATTACTGTGAAGGCTTTTAATTTAGTGAGAGTATTTTTCATAAATTGATCATAGGTATGGATCGATTTCTTTTAACTCGATTCCATGTCTCTGCAAATATTGCAAAAATCGAATTCTGCAGATGTTATCGGACAAATTGGTAACTTCGAATAGAAACTAATCTCCCTAACTTCTACAGGAAGCTAGAACAAAACAAGACAAAATACAAAATTCACCTTAGACTTCCTTGTCATATAAACTAGTTTAGAGAGGTNCTTCCAACTAGTGTAAGATATGAATCATTGTGTCCCTTTGTTTGGGCCATCACACCTCTTCATTTTAAATTAATAATAATATTTATTATTATTCAAACATTACTGTGAAGGCTTTTAATTTAGTGAGAGTATTTTTCATAAATCGATCATAGGTATGGATCGATTTCTTTTAACTCGATTCCATGTCTCTGCAAATATTGCAAAAATTGAATTCTGCAGATGTTATCGGACAAATTGGTAACTTCGAATAGAAACTAATCTCCCTAACTTCCACAGGAAGCTAGAACAAAACAAGACAAAATACAAAATTCACCTTAGACTTCCTTGTCATATAAACTAGTTTAGAGAGGTACAAGTGACATACCTTTTAAATGACGCTTGATCCTCACTAGTGTCATCCTTGTTGCTTCATCTTTGGGTTTTCAGGATGGTAAACCTGTTTAAGAAGAAAAAAACAACAAAGAGAGAGAAATAGAACGAAGATATATATATTTCGATGAATTCTATGTACAAGATCAAGTAATTATACAATAAAATCCAACACACCTTTATAAGGAAGAAATGTATTGCTGCATTATATTAAATGGAAAGTGGAGAATACAACCCATGCATTGATGTTGCAAGGTCCCTTTTAGTGGATCTTTTCTCCAACACACACACCTTTGCTCCAATGCCTTTGATGAATAATATCCACAATATGACTTAGAGAGCTAAAGCAAAGCTATCTCAAGTATAATCTGTAGTAGATCTCTTCATGCATATGCAAGCCCTTGCAAACCTTAGCCTTTTCCATAAGAGATCCCTGTTTATATAGGGTAAAATAGGGATGGATGAGGATATTAGGATGATCCCACTAAATCATAGAAGTGAGTAAGATCCAAATTGATCAGAGGCCACTTCATCTTGTACAAGATTCCATTCTAGAACATTCATGAATTTTGACTTTTCCCTTACTTAAGCATCGTTGCACCCTATGCATAGGGAGCTTGCAATGAAGTCGCAGTCTAATTTTGGTGCAGAGTGCGACGATCAATAATTGTCGCACCCCATCCATAGAGAAGGCTGAGACGATCTCTCTTTTTATATTTTTTAAGGGAGAAAAGGAAAACCACTTTCCTTTAATGTTTTCAGGGAACATGGAAGTGAGTTATGCACATGTCGTCAATTGATCGTTGGGGTGACAAAAATAATGTGTAACATAATTCCCTCCAAAGTATGAAGTTGGAACCTGTAACAACTGAAATAATTTGTATAATGTATGTGTCAAAAGAAAGGAGTGCATTGGTCAGGACCCTGAAAACAATCAAGCATCTACATAATAATATACCATCTTCTGAGGTAGTCATTCCCATACTCAGACTACACGTGAATCTAATTATAAGTTTTAAGTGATTCATGGCCATTAAATATACATTGTGGATCCATGTCATCATGATTCAACATAGCCACCAGAAATACAATGTGGATCTATGCGCTTAAAGAATTCAAATTTGGACATATCCATGAGACATACACAGTGGATCTATGTGTTAGTACAAAATTATTAATAATTTGTCGCAATATATCCATGTGATTATAGGTGTTGAATTCGAACATGGTAGATACCACTTGATTACTGGTCATTAATGAAAACAATTAACAAGTGCGAGGGAAATCACCATTGATGTCAATGACTCTTGTTATCACCTGCTAATTTGAATTATTTTTCCCCAAAGCATCTTGTCCTTGTGCTATCTTTCCACTCATATTTTAAGACTTTTTTACTAGCTCCGTCAAGCTCCCATCACCTAAATCCTTCACTCAAATGATCATCCAAAACATTTATGTCACGCATGAGTAAAAAATTTGGCAAATATTCCAAACCTATACCTAGCCTTAATGCTTATCTAAATCTCTTAGTTCCACCACTTCATTCATTTTTACCCTTATTTTCATATTCTCAATGAAAATAAAAAATATTCCTTTTATTAAGCACCCTTATCCTATCCACAAAGTCATGTGTTAAGCCTCATATGCCCAAAGTCCTTAGAAAATAGAAAAAGGATTTTATTATTATTAATATAAATATTTTAATATTAAAATATTTATATTTATATTTGATCCAATATTTAATTTATGGCATCAATTTATAATTTACGTGAAATCATGGGCACGAATCTCAATTTATAATTTGGAAAAGTCAAAGGATGGATGGAGGGAACACATACATATCAGGCATAGAATTAACGCAGAGGTTAACAATGTGAAGGCGGGCTGGGGAAAATACCATGGTTTTGGTGATTGGACACATGTTTTTATGTGGTAAATATCGGGGGCAAAAGTGGGTAAACTCCAAACCACTTTTCTCCAGCCTGATATAATAAATGAAACCATTTATCCTATGGTTTATGTGCAACATATTTTCCAGGAGTGCATTTCAATAACAATTATGGAATTTCTAATAAATAAAATTCTTCCTCACGCGTGAAATTGTTTTATAGAGGTAAAAATAAAATTTTACAAAGATTAATGTTTATTTCCATGGAAAAGAATCAAATGGGAATATGCATGTGAGATGAATACTTGGATAATTTTTTATCCAAAGGTTTTACAAAAGTAAAATAAGAATATTAAAATTATTTACCAAAGATGGTAAACAAGACATGGTTTTCAAAAGCATGGGAAAGAAACCAATAAATGGTTTTCACAGTGAAACGATAAATTGGAAAAAACATAACACAATAAATGTTTTTCACAGTGAAATGGTAACAATAAATGTTTTTTATAGTGAAATGGTGAATTGGGCAAAACAAGACATGGTTTTAAAAACCACGGGCATGCATTAAATTATGGAAATTTAATTCTACAGGATAGAAAAATATTTGGGAATTATTTTTATTTCAAATATATTATTCCCAAATGTTTAATGAGAATATAGATAAATGAAATTATATTTGAAAGAGTATAAGTTAAATTTCCAAGAGAACGTGGCAGAGGAAGGAGCTGAAGCATCAGGGATCATGAAACGGTTTTCTAAAAACTATCATTTGTAATCATTGTAGAAGTTGAAACGTTTCAATTCAGCTATTGTAATCAGTTTCTAACTAAAGGAACTCCAATTGTATAAATGGTGGAGGTTTTGAATGTATTAATGTGTTGGAAGAAGTGCAAGGGCACTTTTTGGTTGCTATGAACTCTATTGTAACTTTCTAAAGATGAATTGAATATATATGCAGAAGATTTTGAAGTCTCTATGCAAAGCTTCKAATTGTGGTGATATGAGTTTTGTCTCCTCTCATCGTATGCATTTCCTGTGATTCTTTATTTCCATTTGCACTGTATTCTGTTTAAATTGGAGAGTTAAAGGCCCATAATTCATCTTATGATGTTCTTGACTTAAGCAATTTAAACTGTGTATATTTCTTCTTAACTAATTCATAATTCATTTCAGTAATGCTCTGATGCAATTATTTGTTTTCTCCTTCTTCCTACACTCTGCTTAAATTAAGTTTATAACTTAGATTCATTTCCTCATTTAGCCTTTATCCTCTGGAGATTTCTACCAGTTGGTCATTATTTTCGTTCACTTTCATAATTTTGACTCCATAGCCCTAAGTGTCCCTCCCCTTCCTCGCCAACAACTTTATAAAAAAAACCCAAAACAAACGAAATCTAGCTACTGATTTCCAAATAAATATCAAGTGACATGAGAGAGCCCTCTCTGATTTGAGAAGGCTAGTGCCTCAGATCTAAAGCTATTTGAAATAGTTACCTCTGTCATTTTTCTATCAGCCAGACAAAATTTACAGAGTTCTAACATTCTGGCGTCGTTGTCGGGGAAAAAATTGAAAACTTTTCCCTGGGAAAGAACGACATGGTTGAGTTCTAAGGTCTAAGAGTAGCAGACACTTAGGCACATATTGGTTGTATTCATGCTCTGGTGACTCCACACATCAAAAAATCAGTTTAAAGGTGATTCCACTGGTAGAAGAATCCAAAAATTTAAATTTTCACTGGCGACTCCACTCTCAATGCAGAATCTAGCTTCCAAAACATCATTGATGACTCCATTGTATGAAGATAAGTTCAATATATGAAAGGTATGCTCAATTGATTCTCTCTCATATTCCTGGCTTTCCAAATCATATTCCTCACATAAATTGGCAAAAATATTTGCCTAAATTTGAAGATGGGAAAGGAAATGATGCTTCCTTGCACTTGATTAGATTTCACATGCACATATGTAAGCTAGGGGTTGAATTTCATGAGAATTGTTTGATGAAAATGTCTATGGCTACTTTAGAGGGGAAAAAAATATTATGGTATGAAGGCTTAAAACCAGGCAACTTGTACTCTCTTAATGATTTCCACATAACATTCTTTAAGCATTATGGAGAATCTAATCCTTCATTCTTGGTGTTTGAAGATTGTTGTGAATTTTGTGAACATTTCATTAAGTACCTTGAAAATGTTTTTGGTGATGAAGACTGTATGAATGATGAAATCATAAAATCCCTTTATGAATATTCATCCCAACAAAAAATAATAGCCCCCCCCGCTTGGCTAAAGATGAAGCTAATCAGGGAACTGTTGTTAAAATTCATTTTCCTTCTCCTAAACTTGATGAAGATATTCAACAAGACAAAGTGTTTCAAAGTTGTCTTTCTTCCCCTATGAATGATGTGGTTTTTCAAATTCTAAGTGGCCTAGAGATGGATGAGGATTCTGAAACTGCATCTATGGAGACTTCAAGAAGTGAACAAACAAATTACATAGAGTTTCAGGAAAGCAACAAAACAACGTATGCCATTTTTTCAGAAATACAGAAAGATAATGAAGAGGCAGTGGTTTTATTTGATTCATTTGAAAATCATGGTTTTGAAAATGAATCCATGGGAACTCTAGACTGTGAAATAGTGCATGTTGCTAGATTTTCACATTTGCAATAAGATTATGTGCAGTAACTTATTTCCATTCATTCATTTGAAATTCAAAATGACAGTCCTAAAGCAAATTTCCAGAAGGTTAATAAAACCAAATCAGAATTGTTTGATCAACAAGAGGATATCCTTGATGCACATAATATGGTTGTCATATTTGAAAATGTTCAAGAATGTATGAAATTTTTTGTTGATATTCATAGAAATGTAGACAAACCTATTGCTGCCATTTCATTTGAAAATGTTCTCAGAACAGAAGAAATAGAGAAAAACAACGAACACTTATGAAAGAGGCTTGTCTTTCTATTTTTGTTCATCAAGAAGAAATGAGTTTTCATGGTTTTCAAGATCATGTGGCCATCCTATTACAATCATCAGTGAAGGAGGAATTTGTTCCATTCATAAGATCAGATTTTGGATTCAATTTTTTCTTTCAGCTGCCATCTTTTATATTTGTCTACCAGCTTAAGAAAAATGTGAGAAGAGGAGAATCGTGAAGCCAATTGCTTGATTGGTTGCATTGGCACTTTAGCATCGCTTGATTGAGTATTCATTTCAACATTTTTAGGGTAGGTAGGAGTGTGTGAATAATCTTGTTGGTCAAGCATTTTTCAGTTTGGATTTTCAGTATTGTGCACAGTCATATTTTAGCGGTGTATTCAGTGTTCAGTATCCAGTTGAGAGCAGTGTGTAGAGTTTGGTTTTCAGCAGACACTAGCGACAGGTTGGAGCTGGGTACACACACATGTTTTGGGAGAATCCCAATGGATTAGGCACTGGGTCTAGGAGTTCTTTACTACCTCACAGGGAGGATAACATCCCTAGTTGGAGCCTATGTTATCACTTGCTAATTTGCATTACTTTTTCCCAAAGCATCTTGTCCTTGCGCTATCTTTCCACTCAGATTTTAAAACTTTTTCACCAGCTTTGTCAAACTCCAATCACCTAAATCCTTCACTCAACTGATCATTCAAAATAGTCATGTCCTCCATGAGTCAAAAATTTGGCATATATTCCAAACCTATAACTAACCTTAATGATTATCTAAATCCCTTAGTTCCATCACTTCATTCATTTTTACCCTTATTTTCATATTCCCGTTGAAAATAAAAAATATTCCTTTTATTAAGCACCCTTATCCTATCCACAAAGTCATGTGTTAAGCCTGATATTCCCAAAGTCATTAGAAAATAGAAAAATGAGTTTATTATTATTAATATAAATATTTTAATATTAAAATATTTATATTAATATTTGATCCAATATTTAATTTATGGCATCATGTCAAATCATGGGCACAAATCTCAATTTATAACGTGGAAAAGTCAAAGGATGGATGGAGGGCGCACATTTGTATCGGGCATAGAATTAATGTGGAGGTTAATGAAGTGAAGGCGGGCCGGGGAAAATACCATGGTTTTGGTGATTGGACATGTGTTTTTACCTGGTGAATATCGGGGGAAAAAGTGGGTAAAATCCAAACCACTTTTATCCAACCCGATACAATAAATGCAACCATTTATCCTATGGTTTATGTGTGGCATATTTTCTAGGAGTGCATTTCAATAACAATTATGGAATTTCTAATAAACGAAATTCTTCCTCATGGTGAAATTGTTTTCCAGAGGTAAAATTAAAATTTTACAAAGATTAATGTTTATTTCCATGGAAAAGAATCATATAGGAATATGCACGTGAGATGAAGACTTGAATAATTTTTTATCCAAAGGTTTTACAAAAGTAAAATAAGAATTTTAAAAGTATTTACCAAAGATGGTAAACAAGACATGGTTTTCAAAACCATGGGAAAGAAACCGGTAAATGGTTTTCACGATAAATTGGAAAAACAAAAACACAGTAAATGTTTTTCACAGTGAAATAGTAAATGTTTTTTACAATGAAATGGTGAATTAGGCAAAACAAGACATGCTTTTAAAAACCACGGGCATGAATTAAATTATGGAAATTTAATTCTACAGGATAGAAAAATATTTGGGAATTATTTTTATTTCAAATATATTATTCCCAAATGTTTAATGAGAATATGGATAAATGAAATTATATTTGAAAGAGTATAAGTGACATTTCAAAGAGAACGTGGCAGAGGAAGGACTTGAAGTGTCAGGGATCATGAAACTTTTTTCTGAAAACTATCATTTGTAATCATTGTAGAAGCTGAAACGTTTCAGTTCAACTATTGTAATTAGTTTCTAACTAAAGGAACTTGAATTGTATAAATGGTAGAGGTTTTGAATGTATTAATGTGTTGGCAGAAGTGCAAGGGCACCTTTTTGGTTGCTGTGAACTCTATTGTAACTTTCTAAAGCTGAATTGAATATACATGCAGAAGCTTTTGAAGTCTCTATGGAAATATTCTAATGGTGGTGATATGAGTTTTGTTTCCTCTCATCGTATGTATTTCCTATGATTCTTTATTTCCATTTTCACTATCTTCTGTTTAAATTGGAGAGTTAAAGGACCATAATTCATCTTATGATGCTCTTGGATTAACAAATTTAAACTATGTATATTTCTTCTTAACTAATTCATAATTCATTTTAGTAATGCTCTGATGCAGTTATTTGTTTTCTCCTTCTTCCTACACTCTGCTTAAATTTATTTTATAACTTAGATTCATTTGCCTCATTTAGCCTTTATCCTCTGGAGAGTTCTACTAACTGGTCATTTTTTTCATTCAATTTCATAATTTTGACTCCATAGCCCTAAGTGTCCCTCCCCTTCCTCACCAAAAAATTTATAAAACCCCCCCAAAACAAACCAAATCTAGCCACCAATTTCCAAATAAATACCAAGTGACACAAAAGAGCCCTCTCTGAGTTGAGAAGGCTAGTGCCTGAGCTCTAAAGCTGGTTGAAATGGTTACCTCTGTCATTTTTCTATCAACCAGACAAAATTTACAAAGTGATAACAACTCCCAAGGTACTCTAGTACAATCCAACGAATGTGAATGAATGAGTTGAAGTCGAACACTCAATGGAATCTTCCAATCAGGGGTCAATGATGTGAACCCACTGTTGAAAGTGAAGAATCCTTCCAGTGAGGGATGTAGGCTCCAAGGTACTAAATGATTTCTAAGTCATGTTCCCGGATAATGAGTTGAAGTCAACATGAAAAGAATCATCATGGGAGGGCCTTAATGTATCCCCCATCAATGACACGAAATATGTAACATATTTGAAGTAGATCAGAGTATGAAGTGATTTGGGACTAACTCAGGGAAGGCCCACATGGTAGAAAATTTATAACTGCAGATGGATGACTTGATAGAAGGCTTGTTTAGGTTGGACTTCTCTTGAACATATGAATGACACGACAATTGTCTTGGAATCATTGACTCAAGGAAGACCCAACATATGAAATTGTGGATGGCCAAATGAGAGACAAATGGATTTCCCAACCTAGATATAGTGATGAAGGGGGGTGTCATTTTCAAGAGCGACTATTACTGCCACTAACACAAATACAGAGACACATTTCTTTCCCAATTTCCCCCCACCTTTTCTAGCGAGTACCTCTTTATTTTTACACAAGATTGAGGAGGATAACATATGATTGATGTAAGCTCATCCTTCGGACGAGTCCCTCATAGTATGTTTAACGAACCCTAAGAAGGAGTGGTTCAGATGCATATGGGTATTTCGATGTTTGTTTTACGAGTCCAAAGAAAGAAAACTCAAGGGGTTTTCATGTTTAGAGAGTCTGAAAAACACTTAAAGAGAACTCCATAATTTCCTTTTTCATAAGTTAGTCTGGCGAGACCAAAAAAGAGATAATATACCGCTCATTAGACGTTTTCTTCAAATACTTTTGCGAGAATGAAAAGAACAAGGTCGCTCAACTATCCTTTCATGTTTAGGGAGCTTGAAAAGAGCTTAAAGGATACTCCATAGGTTTCATGTTTCGTATTACCAATGCGAGTTCGAAAAAATAACAAAATATTACTAGATTGCATTCTCATGGTTTCACGAGCGTGAGAAAGAATCAAGACTGTGTTTAGAGTTTTTCCTAAAAAACCTTAAAATCATATGTACATAAGAAAACCACACAAAAATAATAAAAAATGGTGGACCCCTCTCAAAAGTATTGTCCTTAGATGTTTCAATCTATAATATAAAACACTTTGCAAAGTTGGTTAGACTTTAGGGCATAGGTAAAATATAAAAAATAATTTAATTTTRCAATAAAATATGGTAAAAAGCAATAAAATGGGTCAAAACAACCCATTAACCACTTCATTTTGAAATTTCACCCAAATAGTGCCCAAAACCCTTTTTTTCACCCAAATTTCAAGCGTTGATTTCAGAGCGCTCAGTGGACCATCTCGCAAACCGATTCCGTAAAAAAGGTAGTTGCTTCCTCATCATTGCATGGTTTGAATTTTTTTTTTATTGTTTAAATTTTGATTTTAGGTCGATTTTTTTGGGGCTACCTGCGTGTTGAGATCGTCACAGGCTTACAGTATCGTGAACTACAACGATTTGACATCATTGTAGGGGATCCAAAGATAGGGTGCAATTATGTCGCTCTGTGTAAAAGCAAAGCCCTGCGAAGACCACAATCCAATTTTTGAAAAGATGAAATGAGTTATGAAAACTTCCAAAAAATGAATTTTTATGATTCTAATCCTCTTTTGATGTTACTTGGAAGGTTTTCCTCAATCAAAATGATCAAGTGGAGAGAATGGTTGCATGAGAAAGAAGACTATTTCGCCGGGAATTACCCAGGCACAGTTATGGCACTCCGTGAGTGTGGTTTACTCAAGTTCTTTAAAATCTAGGGCATGAGAGCCCAATTGAGATTGCTAGAGTATGTGGTCCACATGTGGGATGTAAATGAACTATCCTTTCACATGGGTGTGCATACACTCACTTTTGATATAGATGAAATTTACTTTCTGATGGGGTTGTCTCACAGAGGCTCTCTGGTATCACTCACAGGAAGCAGGGGTGGGGGAGAATCCATGGATTACTATGTTTCACACCATTGCATTCTATGTACGGAAAAACATATTGGCAAGGTTTCCAATAGAGATGTTCCATATATACCATTGTGAAACATCCTTTATACCATTACCTAGATGGTAGGGAGTGTGGCTCACCACATGGCTTTGCAAAGACACTTTCAATATGCCATAGAGTGCATGGAGCCCATGGTCTTTAACTGGTGCGAGGGTGTCTTGAAGAGCATGAAAAAGAAACTGAAAAAGTGTCGTAATGGTCGGTTGAAACAATTTGGTTACAAATCCATTTTGTTGTCCTTCTTCTTGGAGAGGGTCCCTGTCTTACGTCTACAGGTGGAGTGGGGCATAC
Organism: Picea sitchensis; assembly: GCA_010110895.2. NCBI lineage: Eukaryota > Viridiplantae > Streptophyta > Pinopsida > Pinales > Pinaceae > Picea > Picea sitchensis. Next base: position 11,943 of record SNQJ01S0103136.1, read on the forward strand.
CTGCTCCACAAGATCCACGGATATAAATATGGGTGGACTTGATCGCTCGTCATGGTGGTGTGCCTATCATCAAGTATGACAATTTTTTCTTCCAATTGCTGAGTGTTGGCCCTTGACCAAGTTTCGAGGATCCTTGGTCACGTTTGACCTATTTTTGGGACTTTGACAAGCTGTCGAAGGTGGAGCACAAGACGAAGCGGAGATCGCAGGATCTCAGCACCCTTTTAGGGATTTTTTGGATTAGGAATTATGTAATGGGTATGGGGATGTTGGCCCATGGGTTTATACATTCTTAGGCCCCTTTTTGTAATATATAAATAGATGCTAGGAGATGTAATAAGGAGACAGTAAGTGACTAGTCAGTTGTAAAGTGTGCTAAGTGAAAGTAATGGTTGTAGTGCTTTGTGCATGTTGTCTGAGACTTGCAAGGTTGAGTGAAAGTGACTATAAAAGGATGTGTAAGGCTCTGTTCCTAGATCTACTTGGGGAAGGACGGTCTAGCAGAGTGCACAGATCTCATGTCCTATGTGGAGTAGGGTTTTTGTGGCTCTGTGCATGTAACTGATTGACATAAGATAATAGAAGAGAAGAAGAGTTAGTGGATGTAGCCCCAGGCCGGGGGTGAACCATGTATATCCTGTGTTGTGAATGCTTTGTGCTTTATGGTTGCTCTCTTATTTATCTTCTTGAATGCTTAGTGTGTTGTTAGATGATAGATGAATCTAATATGGTAGCTTAGTGTTGAATAATTTGAATGAAATCTATATATGACCTATGTGAATGTGCTTAGTTCTTGAATCTTCTAGATCTGATATGTTTCGTTATGATAAGTGCTACTAGATGCTAGATCTGGTTGAGTACTGCGATGCTCTGTAAGTAGGGTTTTATCTGCGAAGTAGATATTGGTTAAATAATGATGAACTATATTGCTAAGTGATTTGTTAAGGTGTTACAATCACAGATCCATGTTCCAACTAAGGTTGCAGACAATAGAGTCCTACATGTTGGTTTTGGAGCCTGATTATCTTCCTAATTCAAAGGTCCTTGCTTTTAGCCGTGTTTATACCCCATGAAGTATTTACACCCCAGAAGTATGTACGCTCTTCCATGCGGGGGAGTGCAGAGGGGGGGTACCCCCTCTGCGGGGTTCGGGGGGGATATCCCCCCAGCTGGGAGGTCTGGGGGAAAGAGAGCCCTCGAAGCAAAAATTGCGTTATAAAAGTATATTGTAATTTCATTGTAAATCTGGACCGTTGATTATAATGTCATAGATCTAACGGTAGAGATTATGTTAGGGTTTTTTTCCCTAGAAGGCAACCCTCTTTTATGAGGGAAATGTATTGCGGCTATGGTTGATGGTGAATATAGTATTCTAAGAGAAGAGACTGTGAGAGAAAGAAGAGGAAGTTACAGCGGGTTTTGTTGTAGGTTGTATCCCTTCATTTGCTGGATAATAATAAAGGAAGGACCTGGCAATTTCTTTGGTGGATGTAGCCCACACTGGGTGAACCACGTAAATCTGTGTCTCTCTTGTATTGTGTGTCTTCTGTGTTTTGTTTCT
>SNQJ01S0103136.1:17398-30431 GCA_010110895.2 Picea sitchensis
GGGGGTACCCCCTCTGCGGGGTTCGGGGGGGCTATCCCCTCGGCTGAGGGGTCTGGGGGCAAGTGGGCCCCCAGCAGTGGTTCAGGGGCGAAGCCCCCGAAGGAAAAATTTCCTTATAAAAGTATATTGTAATTTCATTGTAAATATGGACCGTTCATTATAAGGTCACAGATCTAATGGTAGAGATTATGTTAGGTTTTCTTGCCCTAGAAGGCAACACTCTTTTATGAGGGAAATTTATTGTGGCTATGGTTGATGGTGAATATTGTATTCTAAGAGAGGAGACTATGAGAGAAAGAACATGAAGTTATAGTGTGTTTTGTTGTAGGTTGTATCCATTCATTTGCTGGATAATAATAAAGGAAGGACCTGGCAATTTCTCTGGTGGACGTAACCCACACTGGGTGAACCACGTAAATCTGTGTCTCTCTTGTATTGTGTGTATTCTGTGTTTTGTTTCTGCATTTGTTTTTATTTTATTGCTTCACGGTCTTGTTTTTCTAACACTACAACCACCCCTAACTCTACCTCAGGTGAGACTTCATCTGCTTCGCAGGTGTTGTCGAAAGGGTCGATAGTTAGGGTTTTGTTGGTGCACTCTTGAACGTTGAACCCTGGGTATGCCCCTATGCCAACAAATGGTTCCGTTGCCAGGAACTAAAACTGTGATTGCTGGGAACTGAAGAAAAGAGAGCTTTGTGTGTAGATCCAGACCTGAAACTATGATTGCTAGGAATTGAAGAAAAGAAATCTCTATGCATAGATATTTTTCCCTAAGTGTGTAGTATTCTACTTAAGCTCTGTGCCAAGAAGAAGGGTCAGATCTCAAGAAAAGAGGTAAGATCTGAAAGCTTTATGCTCAGTTAAAGGTAAAAGTGAATTTTTTTTATTAAAGAGGTAAGATATGTAAGCTTTGTGCTTTGTTAGAAGTGAGATAAGTGGAAATTTTTGTTTCTAAAGTATGGATCTAGGTATGTTTGATAAATTTTGTCCTAGATTGAAAAGTAGGGCACAATTAGATGAAAGAAGGTTTGATTTGAGTAGATCTGATAGAAATAGTGAAAGATATGTTATTCCTATGCATAGAAAGGATGTTTGGACTAAGAAATGGATGTGGGATCCTAGAAACAATTTTTTGCAAGTTAGCTACCATGATCCTAGTGCGTAGTTAAGGAAAGGCCATGGATCATTTAAGAGGAAGATAGGATTAACTCTTTGTTACAGTTGCATAAGATCGAGACATCTTGCTATGGAATTCCCTGGTAAAGACCTAGTTGTATTTGTTGTAAAGTTGTGGATCATGAAGTTTTAGATTTCCCTAGAATGATTGCTAAGGTTGAAAGAATGAATATGAGACAAGAAAACCCTAAGGAAGATCAAGAAACTGAGACCAAGACAAAACCTCAGAAAAAATTAGAGGATGTATTGCTACAAATAAAAGAAACCTTGAATGATCACTGAAACATCATCTTATCAGAGATCTTCAAAGAAAAAGAATACATAGAAGCTAGAATAGGAGACTTCAACATTGACTTTGTTCTGGATGAAGAAACATAGGTGAATGTCATGACAGAAAGAACTTGGGAAACATTGGGAAATCCTTCTATGATTCCTTCATCGGGAGGAATAGGATTATTTAGAGGAAAACTGATAACCCTATGTGGAAGACTCACCCAGGTATCTATGAGTTCTCATGGAGCTTCAACAGAGTAATAATTTAAGGTTATTAAATTTATTGAGAACAACACCTCATTTGCTAGATTACTATGAAAACCTTGGATTGAAAAGGATCAAGCTAGAATAAAAGAAGAAGAAGTATTAGAGTAGAAGAAGCAAGAATTAAAAGATTGCATGACTAGGAGGATAACACACTTGATCAAAGAACATGAGAATAGATCGAAGCTATTCAGAACCAGAAACTTGGATATCAAATTTGGAAGAACACAAGAAGACTCATAGACAAGTAGAGAACCTACCCCAGAGAGAAAATAAGTATTTTCCTTGAATCCTATGAAAGAATCTCAACAACGCAGAGTTACTATGCCAAAAGAAGACAAGAATCAGAACGAAAAGAGGAATATCGAGATATAGATCACCGAAAAAAAGGCTAGAAAACTAAGTAAAAAGAGATCAAATATTGAAAAGTTACAGAAGGTTCCAGAGGGAACTTCGTAGAAGGAAAATTTGAAAATTGGAACTCGCTAGGATAGTAGAACAACACCACATGGCACTTCTCCATGGAGAAGAAATATAGCCATTGGAAATAGTATAACCATTAGCCCAACACTGCAAACGGTTAAAATGACATTTATGGTCAGAAATCTCACCACCAGACCGTTGGGACCACACTGTAACTGACAAAACTACATTAATGAAGACTTCTCACCCGTTGGAGAGATTCGTTACCTAGTTGTCTACTTATTCTGTTGAGTATTTCACCGAGAACACTTTTTCCAATCATGATTATCTGAGCCCATATATTAGTTTATTTCACACAGTGATCATCGAGCTATCACCATTCATCCTGTTGCATTGAGTAGTTTCTATTTAAACCCAAGACATTCAACCAAGAGTGTGTATGTCCGAAGAACTTCACCCAGTCGAAGAGTCTATGAAGGAAGTACTCATCGACCTCATGAATGAAAGAGTAATGTCTGAAAGGGTAATGTCTGTGGGTGTACAAGAATCATCAATGAGAGGAGTGCAAGCCTCTCCGTTGACCACTCGTAGATCTGGACCATCCCGAGTCACAACATAAAAGAGAACCAAGCACAGAGATGACCTAGAAAATGTGAAGTTAATACCGACCATCTTACCCAACTATGTCCTACATCTGGCTTTCGCGGTGAGTTGTGATAGTGTGCTTAGAGAATTTGATTACACCTTGGTTACTGCATACTTCCTGAAGGGGATACGTGCAGTTAGAGCACAACAGGATAAGATTGCAACGCTGAAGTTTAGCAAATTCAACCTAGGAGACTGCAAGAACCATAGTATGCTCGCCCCTTATAAATACTTGACAAGGATGAAGGGGAAGAACTCTAAAATAATCCCCCATCTATGGATGATGAACCTCGCGCAGTCCACCCTATTGAATGTAATGAATATCCCACACTTTGGAAGGCACCAGGAGGTTAATGCCTGTGTTAAGCTCCTTCTCTCATGTTACCATGGTGGCTACTTATGGCTAGACCGTTGTATCATAGTCTATATGACGCTGATCCATAGGATCACCGGATTGAGTATGAAAGGACCCGACCCACAAGACTTCTATCCAGGGAAGGCCACAGATCGTGCATTAGCACAGAAGATCAAGGATACCTACGGTGATGTTGAGAAGGGGACACGAGGCTACAAGTTAGCTTCCATCCAGAATGATGTAGTGTGCCTAGCATGCCAATTAATCACATGAAATATGGTGAGGAAGAACATACCTACGCAGGTCACAGGATTTTTCGTTGACTTCACTGGGAAATGCGTGGAAGGCTTACAGATGAATTGGGAAAAGTACCTAGTTAACTAGCTGGAATTAGACTGGTGCAAAGCACATGATCAGGGTGATGAGTTCCACTTTAGCTGGCTCCTGATCCTCATCGTGTTTACTGCTTTGGAAATGCTGAAAGGTGTGAACTTCCTAGACATCGAGCCGTTCAATCCACTTGCTGCGAAGTTCACCACACTATGGTACTCGAGTGATATGGGAAAACAATGGTAGCCGAACGTGGTATTTCATACATATTATCTCCAAGTGAATAGGGATATCGAAGCTGAACCTCACATGACACCAAACACCCTACAGCGGTTCAGGCCCCTTATGAAGTTCTACGCAGATCGACACTTCATCTATATCACTGTGCGAGAAGATGAGCACAAATAGGAGCTACAGTCGTACTACAAGATCATAGAGGAGGACCTCAAGGAGATAACTAAGGATTGGTCAGTAGACCTCCTTTCCCTTGTTGACCCTGCAGAGATGTATGATCCCAAACTTGACAGCTCGGAGGCTACTCACAAAGAACATGACACACCGGGAACTAGCATAAGGAAGAATGTTGAAGAAGTCCAAGACTTGAGAAATGAATCAGAAGAGACTGCTTTAGTATCACTTGGCCGAGGGGGTGATGAAAAAGTATAATAGAAAAATGAAAAAAAAGACCAACAGAAGCAAGGCAAAGTAACGCCGCCCAGGGATCCTGCTGATGCTTCTCATCCCTTGAAGAAAAGGAAGCTTTCTCCCACGAAACCCACTTTCGGGAAGAATTCTAGAGCCACCATGACTAAGATGTAGATTGTGCTCACTATCGATGACTTTAACTTCATCATCATAGCTGTGAATGATGCCTCGCAGAAAATCTTACAAAAACATGAATCCAAGAAGGAGGAGATGTATGGAAGAGTCGAGGTTGAACTTAGAGGGGTACATCAAGCCCTTCATTCCAGTCACGCAGTGTCCACTATGCCCCTGTCGTCAGAAGAACTAGAGTTGGGAGATGATCCAAACCAACTCTGTAGACTAGATGATGCGATCGAATATCACCTTTGTCAAGCACAGGAAGAAACAGAACAAGACACACAGGCCTTGAAACAAGTGAAAGAAGTAGTTGTAGAAAAAAATTTAGTTGCGAAGCAGAAGAAGGTTGCTCTGCAGACAAAGTTTGAAGAGGATAAAGTACAGATCCAACAAGAAAAAGAATAGTTTCTCGCATAACAACTCAAAGTGAAAGAAGCCGTCAACAGAGCACTTCACTCTGTGAAAGTCTTGGAGAAGAAGGAGGAAGAACCAGTAGAGCATCAAGTGGAACAGCTCGCAGAAGCTATCCAACAACTACAACAAACAATAGTAGACTTAGAACTCTGCATAGTTCCCAGAACCCCGCGGGATGTGAGGGATCAAAGAGAAGTAACTGCCCAAAGCGCAATTGAAAGAATCAAGGCTCTTGCCATGGAATGTAAACAACTGAGTGATCACAGTGCCTAGAATTATGAGCGACTCATTGAGAATATTGAACTAAAGGCACTGGAGTCACAACTCCGGGAGGCGAAGCAACGAGAAGAAATAGTACAGGAGTAGTTGAAGCCTCTATAAGTAGTCAAGAAGATGAAGCAATCCCAAGAGCAGTGCACTGCTCAACAACAGGGCCACACCATTTATAGAAAGGTCATCAAAATGAATCAGAGGCTCCAACCTATATAGGATGAGTCTTTCTAATTGTTCACAGATATTGAAGGCTGAGGAGCAGAGCTGGAGAAACTCGTCACTGCAGCCGAAAAATGCTTAGAGGGACCTGTCAATAAAGAAGTAATTCAAGTGTTCACTGAATAGGAGGTCATGGCACAACAATAGGTAAAATCATCTCTATCCAAGCTCGAGGATTTTGAAATAGAGCTACCCAGATCAGAGTGACTTGGGATGAGTCACAATTGAGTGTTGGGGGCCTGTTGGCCCTTGACCAAGTTTTGAGGATCCTTGGTCATGTTTGACCTATTTTTGGGACTTCGACAGACTGTCAAAGGCGGAGCGCAAGATGAAGCGGAGATCATGGGATCTTGGCCCCTTTTTAGGGATTTTTGGGATTTGGGATTATGTAACAAGTATGGGGATGTCGGCCCATGGGTTTACCCATGCTTAGGCCCCTTTTTGTAATATATAAATAGATTCTAGGTGATGTAAGAAGGAGACAGTAAGTGCCTAGTCAGTTGTAAAGTGTGCTAAGTGAAAGTAATGGTTGTATTTATTTGTGCATGCTATGAGACTTGCAAGGCTGAGTGCAAGTGACTATAAAAGGTTGTGTAAAGCTCTGTGCCTAGATCTACTTGGGGAAGGATGGTCTAGCAGAGTGCATAGATCTCCTGTCCTATGCAGAGTAGGGTTTTTGTGGCTTTGTGCATGTAACTGGTTGAAAAAAGATAATAGAAGAGAAGAAGAGTTGGTGGATGTAGCCCTGGGCTAGGGGTGAACCATGTATATCCTATGTTGTGAATGCTTTGTTCTTTATGGTTGCTCTCTTGTTTATCTTCTTGAATTCTTAGTGTGTTGTTAGATGATAGATGAATCTAATAAGGTATCTTAGTGTTGAATACTGTGAATGAATGCTATATATGACCTATGTGAATGTTCTTAGTGATTGAATCTTCTAGATATGATCTATTTTGTTATGCTAAGTGCTACTAGATGCTAGATTTGGTTGAGTATTGCGATGCTCTATAAGTAGGGTTTTATCTGCGAAGTAGATATTGGTTAAATATTGATGAACTATATTGCTAAGTTCTTTGTTAAGGTGTTACAATCATAGATCGGTGTCCCAACTAAGGTTGCAGACGCTGGAGTCCTGCAACCACCCCTGCCTCTACCTCGGGTGAGACTTCATTTGCTTCATAGGTGTTGCTGAAAGGGATGGTAGTTAGGGTTTTGTTGGTGCGCTCTTGAGCATTGAACCTTGGGTATGCCCCTGTGCCAACACTGAGAAATCAACTAATCATGGTGGAGGACTATGCTTACGCCGAGATGGAATTCCATGGGGATCCTGACTTATCTCTTCTTGAGGGATCTACGTGGGGAGACATAGATAAGAAGGAAATTTTAATTTATATGATGGTTTTGACATTTTAATTATATAAAAAAAAAATTTCATTTATCCAAGACTAATCAAGTGCTCCTAATAATGCATATGTGGCTCCCTATCATCCTCTAAGATCTTCTCCCTTTCATAGGTGAGGAGAGAGAGGTGTCATGGAAGGAGTGGTTGTTGCAGATCTGGAGGTGATTGAGCAGAACCTAGAGGGGTTAACTGTGAACATCCCTGATGCCACGGTGGATGTACTTCCTCGGCACTATCAACTCCATACAGTTGGTGTATCTATTGGTTGACTACTCCATAGAGTGGCATGGCCAGTTGTTTGTTACAATGAGAAGCATCCTTGATTATTTTGTACATGAAGCCATGAGCTTCACCATTTTGATATTTTGGTCCTTGGACAAACACTTTTTGTAAATTTTTGTCGTATTAATATAAAGTTCCTACCAAATTACTTGTATTTTTAAAATATGTGATTGGGTTTATAAATGTCTCAAATGTCTTTCTAACACATAATTATCCAATGCATCTGTCAATGTGTTTATACATATAGGAATATGTTGATACTCAATATAATAAAAATGTATTTCCAAGAGGTGAATTTGTAAGTATTACCTGTAACAAAGTAGGACATCAGATGGAACACATGTTACTCAACTGCAGCACTACTAACTGTGAATCAAGTTGTACAATAATATGATGGATTCCAAATGAAATGGCATAATTTAACAACTTGATAACTGCATTATATTTCACGATATTATTAGGTGCATGACCAAGGAAAACACCATGTAGACTGATCAACTCATCTGTAGGTCCATAGATTTTCCATGCAACAGACACTAGGTTTTGAGTACTACGACTAGCAACTTCAACAAAGCTGATATAGGGTAGAGAAGACACAAACATCTAGAAACCAATCACAATGCAAGGTAAGCAGCTAAAAGGCAGAACAAAAATGAAAAAAGCACACTAGAGTATGATACACTAAAAATACATAACACTCATGCAAAAATAGTTTAAGCATAGTACTTCTTCAAGTAAATCCCATTTTTGGGGTCACTCAAGGGAATTCCATCATAATATACCAGATCATAAGCCCCTTTCTCCAACACTCATTTCACAATATAAGGGCCATGCTACACGGGCTCTAAGTTACCAGCCCCTAATAAGTTACGATCATGTTCGTAAAGGAGAACCAAATCACCCTCAGAAAAAACATGTGGTTTGACATGTTTGTCATATTGATATTTGACATGCTTCTTTTGAGTTTCAATGACTAAGGAAACATCATGGTGATTCTCATCTAATTGCATCAAATACAAGAGATGTTCCTCTTCAGTTGATGTGTTAGGGATAAGTTCGACAACTAGTTTCAAAGATGGGATTTCACATTCAATCGGAAGAATTCATTCGATACCATATACTAATTGGAAAGGTGTGAAACTCATGGTAGATTTAACGGATGTCTAATAGGCCCATAATTCTGAGAAGAGCATTGTGTGCCAACTTGACTTTTGAATTCCTACCATCCGTCAAAACATAGTAGTGAGAACGTTGTTGATTGCTTCAACCTGACCATCAGCCTATGGATAGTAAGGGGTTGAGATTTCATGTCGATGACCCAACTTATATGTATGTTCATACATCATGAAATTGCAAAAATGACTACCATGGTCAGTGACGATGGCTTGAGGGACACCAAATATAGTAACTATATGATTGTATATGAACAACATTGTAGTTTTCTCGGTATTATCAAATGTAGGCATCGTCTCAGCCCAGTTAGTGAAATAATCTATAGATGTGATGATGTATCCATGCCCCCTGGTCGAGTGAGAGTTACATGTCATGAAGTCAATGCCCCATTTAGCGAATGGACCAATAGAAACTACAGGGTGAAGAGGAGCAGGATGAGATCGAATCTTATTGTTGTATGTTTGACAAGCGTGGCATTTCTGGACGACAGTAATGCAATCCTTAAACAATGAAGGCCATAAGTAACCAACTCTTAATATATTTTGGGCAGTGGCATACCCAGACATATGTCCGCCACATGCTCTGGAATGACAATCATTCAAAGATTTCTCAACTTCATCATAGGTGAGACATTGTCAAAATATGGAATCAATACCACGATGGTAAAGGGTATCACCAAGGATAATGTATTGACAGGCTTGATACCGAATAAGACGATGATATACACTAGAAAGATCAGACTGGAAAGTTTGGGTTTGGAGATAAATGGTAATGTCTCCATACCATATGTCGTGAGAACTAATCAGAAAGAGAGACTCATCAGGAAAGGAATCTTCTGCCATAGTTTCTGTCTCAATAGAGGGAAGGTCACATATCAACTCCTCAAAAACCAAATACTTCTTTGACTTGGCTCGCTCAAACTCTAAATCAAACTCTTGGAGAATAACTATCCATTTGGAGTATTTCACCCCCAACAATTGTCAAGTAAGGATGTGTTGCATGGGGTTTCAATTGGAAATGACTATGGTTTTGCACAATAAGATGTAGTGACAAAAACATTGAACACCTTGAACATCTGCCAAGGCCAGTTTCTCCACATGAAAACATTTGGTTTCGTTGGTCGTGAGACTCCTACTCAAATAGTAGATAACATGTTCATCATGTGAATCATCCTCTTGGACTAGAACCATAGCGATGGTAGAGTATGAAGAAACTAAGTAAAAGAAATAATCTCGATTATAATCGGGTGGAAATAATATTGGTGTACGGGTCAAGGTGAGTTTCAAATATTCAAAATCTTTGTTGGCAGTGTCATCCCATACAAAATCGTAATCCTTTTTAAGAAGTTGAGTAAAACCTTTCGTTAATTCAACATAATTGGGGATGAATCGATGTAAAAGGTTTTCCTTCCTTGCAAACTTTGGAGATGGCATAGTGTAGAGTGAGGAGGAAAATTGAGGATAGATTCACCCTTCAGAGGATCCATCCTAATCTCATGTGTAGACATGATAAAACCAAGAATTCGTTTGGACTCCACACAAAAAATGCATTTATGTGGATTCAATCCTATTCTATAATAACAACAACGTAGGAAAATGGCCTGTAAATGTGTCGGTTGATCTTGACAACGCATAGAGTGCACCGATAAATCATCTGGGTAAGGTTGTACAATGTGCTTAATGTCATGACAAGCTTAAGACATAGCGCATTGAAAAGTTGCACCAACATTTTTGATACCAAAAGGTAGTTTCCAGTATGCGAAGGTTCCCCAAGGGAAAATAAAAGAAGTCTTATGTTGATCCGCAGGTAAAATATTGATTTGATTATCGCCGGAGAAACCGTCCATCAAGGACAACATTTCACTCCCGGCACAGTCGTCAATGATCTGGTCAATGAAAGGGGTTAGATAATTGTCTTTGGGACAAGATTTGTTGATATCCATATAATATACACAAGCATAGATTGTGATTTTTTTCTTCATAACTGGAACAAGATTGGATGCTCAATCAGTCAAAGCCACAGGATAGACAAAAACAACTTTAAGAATTTTTTCAAATTTGAGTTTAATATTAGTGGATTTGCATGGATGCACTAGGCGAAGTCTCTATCGAATGGTTTTAGCATCTGGGTAAGTCTTAATATCATGCACAATAATATCTGGATCAATGTCAGGCATCTCTTTGTAACTCCAGGAAAAAACATCACGAAATTCTTGGAAAAGAGCTTTGTAAATTCATACCTCATCGACATAACATGAGGCATCGATATGAACATTTTCCACGACTATGGGTTTAATCAAAATATCAAGAGGGATGGTGGGTGAAATGTTACCCAAGTTCCCTTCATACAAAACATCGTGTGTTTCTTCAGGAATAGAGGAAATAGTAACAACAATAGACAGATTCGAAATCCATTGATAACTCTCTATGGTCTCGGGTTCTAGGAAGAGAATAGAACAATGATTCCCACCATCCCATGGGGTATCTTCCATAGACATGATTTTCATGGTCGTATCATCAGTGTGAAAAACTACATGAAATAGATCCAGAGACGTGTCTAAGAGAGAATGAGGAGAAGGATTTGTCGATTGAATAGCTTGATAAGACAATTCTACCGAAATCAAAGGCATTCAGTCGCCATAATGAAGACAATTGTCAAAGTTAGGTACTATAAAAGGGTCATAAGACTCAGGGGTTTCACCCAAAGTGGTTGATATCATGTTAATCGAAGTGACAAAATGAGAAGGAATATCAGGTGGTGGAATGGGAAATGTACCCATTAACGATGAATCTTTTAGAAGACCCACACCAACATTCTCATAACTGGGAGGTGTTTTCACAATGAAAGGTATGTTACTAGTACATGAATCAGAATTAAAGAAGGAAAGTTGATCGACACTAACAAATTTTCCTTGGTGTGGGAAACGTAGCACACAGAAAAGAGTAGAAACAACTGCACGCATGGAATCAATCCAACTATGGCCAAGTAGAAGGTAATAATCTAGAGGTGCATCAAAGACCTCAAACTCAAAAGTAACCACTTTTCCTTCTAACGTAATAGACAAAGAACGAATAACTTTGTCTGCAGTTGGGTTTACGTAATCCGCATCATGCACAGTCATTCTGTACAACTGGCTAATTTCCTCTAAGTCTAAGCGAGTAGGTTCTACAAACCTTTCCCCATCGGATGGGTCTAATGGCGTGATGACCCTGTATTCCTCGGACTCAAATGTCATTTTCCTCGTCTTGAGATTGATTATGGCCTAGTTTTCAAATTCCCAATCCAAACCAAGAAACGCTGGATATGGTATTGTTCCATCCACTATTTCAATGACTTCAAATTATGTTTTAGTGCGCACTCCATCTAGGTCTACTGTCACTCCTTTCACTCTATCGATTGGTTGAAATCTGTGTTGGTTTGCTAGTTTCAGTTGAACATGTGAATATCCTAATGTGGGCTCTCCCGTACATTGCCATGTCTTCTTTGGTAATGCATTAACTTTAGATCCTAGATACAGTATGATGTCTCCCATATTGAAGTCTCCAATGTTTGCATTCAGTCTGAACTCCCTACTTGTTCTTCTCCTTGTATGTAGGTGATTGACTATATTTTGTTCTAGTTTTCCTTCTGTCTCCATACTACATATTTCTAATATGTTTTGTAGTATTTTCACAGATGATGGATCATTTAATACTTTGACACATGATTGCAAGAAGCCTTTGATTGTACTTAATTTTCCCATGGGTTGCATTTCTTTGGTATGATCCAATACTAGAGGAATCTCGTATTCTGGTGATTCCTTTCTTTTCTATGTGGTTGAAATCAACACCTTGTATTCCTTCTAAAATTCTTGTCTTTCTTGCTTAAATATCTCCTTCTCCTTTTGTGTGTCGAACTGCTTCCTTGGTTTGATGTTCTTCTTCACCCGTTGATTTTGTGTTGGCTCTTGTCGGACTGCATCATTTCCTATTTTGTCTCCTCCACGAGTAACGATGTTGATGTTATGTCCTTCGTCCCTCACTTTGGTTGAAATCCACTGAACATTCTGGTTGTTTTGATTCCTTTTTTCCTGAATCTTTACTAGTAGTGTCGTACATTCCTCTCTATCATGGTACGATGCATGACAATACATACAACTTGCTGGTGGAAGTGGAAATTCTTCTGCATAATGTCCTGATTGTTGACATTATGACATACCATTGGTCCTCTACCTCATCCAAAACCTCCTCTTGCTCATCCTCCACCTCTGTAGCCTACTTGATCTCCTCTTGGTGCGTTGTACTGAGGCACCTAATTGTACTGAGGTTGTGCTACATTGTACTATGGTTGTGTGGTATTATAGGGTTTCTACGCAGTATTATATTGTTCCTGTGCAGTTTTGTATGGAGTTGGAACTTGATTAAAATGTGGCGTGGCATTCCTAGTCATCATTTCTACCTGCACTCTATATGCATCTGATGTCCTTTCTCGAATCAACTCCATAGTTATATAGTCTTTGTCATCGTGGCCCATTGACTTGCAAAAGTTGTAATATGAACTCACTGAGACTGTCTGGTATTTCTACATCATTGAGTAGTGATATGGATCGTGGCCCGGTTTCTTACAGATTTCGCACCATAGTCCTCCTGTTGGTAGCGGATTTGGAATTATTGTTTCCATATATTGCGCAAATGTTGGACATTCGTTCTTGTGGTGTCCCTCCATCCTGCATGTAGTACACCAAATGACTTCTTGTTTATCCTTATTTTTATTCTAGTTGAGTTGGAATGTTAAGTTCTTCAAATTCTCCTTTATTTCTTCGATAGCTGGATATGTCTGTTGATACTGGTTTTCTTCCAGTTGTAGGGCTACCTGTAGAGCTTCTGCCTGCATCTGAAAATTTTGTTGTTGCAGTGAATACTTTAAGTGTGGTAACAATGAATTGACAAATAAGTTCCTATGTTTCATATCGGTCATGAGATATTTCAACTTTCCCTTCA
>SNQJ01S0103138.1:0-14222 GCA_010110895.2 Picea sitchensis
TGACTGTACAGTTCGTACAGTCCATACGAACGATGACATGGCAGACCGTACGGATGATGTGGCAGGCCGTACGCTGACGTGGCAGACAGATATTGGGCAGTTGGCATATGACGTGTTTTGTTGGCAGCGTATGAGAAGGCGACACGTAGCCCAATCAAAGGCCACCATGTGTCACTTGTTTGTTGGTTAAAACCTTTGCACTCAGCAGGAGTCGACCCCGTGACCTTCGGGGCAGGGTAAAGCTTTGGGAAAGGCCACCCAACCGGTGGGCCCATGCATGTTCCTTGTTATGTATATGCAAATAATTGTGTTTAACATTGTTGTAATGTATGTTTGGGCGTGGACCAGACCGGGGCTAAGCCCCAACCCGTGGTCATGTGTTGTATCGTATGCAACCAGAGCTACGGTGGTTACCACCGTAACCATATTATAACCATTTATTATATGTGTGCGGTTTGGCATACCATGTGACCACTATACATGTGCGCGCGGGTTTGACATACGGTTCGAACGGTTGTTTAAACATTAAGCCCTATTGTGTTGGCGCGCGGTCATATGACTGCCATGTGCCCACAGGCCTTGGTAGTTAGGGCCAGCGCGTAACGGTTCGACAGTTTGGACCGGTTGTGCGGTTGCGCCCTGTGCCAAGTTTTTACGCTTTAAATTGTGTGTGGGCTAGGTTGAGCCAAAAAAGGTGCGTTTTGTAGATGCAGAGATAGCAAGCTTGAAGGGGAGACTTCAAGGAAGCCTATCTTCTTCATTTTTTGGCCAAATGAGGTACCGAAAAATCCCAGCTAGGGGTTTTTGGACGTTCGAAAGCCATTGGAGTAGTCTATTGGACATTTTTAGCATTGTAAAGCACATTTTTTATCACTTTGAGCAAATAATACAAATGATCCATTGGAAGCTGGACCAGGAGATGTAACCCAAGAGAGGGGTGAACTCCTTTATCATTTGTTGTGTTATGTGTTTTATGTTCTTTGATTATGTTGATGTTTATATGCATCTTGAATGAGTAAATCCTATTAAATATGTGTTGCAAAGTTGATCCATTTGCTTTTAACACATAAATTTAACTTGCAAATATTTTCAAAAATACAAGTCTTCTTCATTTTTAGATCATTGTGTCCTGATATCTCCTTGAGGGAATTTATCATCTAGGGTATGTAACAAGATGGTTGACACGGAATTTTGCAATTCTTCCATCTTCTTTTCCATTTGTACCCTATTTTCATCCATCTTCTTTTCCATTTGTGGCCTATTTTCATCCAACTTATTCTCCATCTATTTCATATGTTCCCGATTATCATTCATGTTATTTTCCATCTTTCATTCCATTTATGTTTTTACATTTATCAAATCAGAATTTTTCGCCGAACTATCATTCAATTCATTAATTTGATTCTCCAAAGTGGATAGATGGTTTTGTATCTCTTCATTTTCTTCATGAGTCTTGGTTGATATTTCTGGAGGTTTTATGGGAGGAGTAATTTTTGGAGCACCATTTTCCATGTGGAACAAAAATAATAATACTCGTCTTTTTTCTCTTTATCACAAATTTTGAATCACCAAAAACATATCTTTCAATCAAAAGCTAAGCCAATTGTAAGTTGTGTACCTTTAAAACCCTAATTTTGAGACAGTTTTGATGGCCGACCTTTTTCCTGATGTATCTCTGAAATTTCAACCCTTCTGAGTTTGAAATTTCTTCATGTAATACTTTGATATTCCTTCTCTACAATGCCATGGGTATTACTAAAATTTAATGTGTCAAGTGAAAGTTATGGTGACCTTACCAAAAATGACCGATTCTTATCCCTATCCAGATAGAAAACTTGTATGTAATTCCACGTATCTAATATTTCAGACTTGATTAAGGAATTTTTACTTGAAATAGTATAGTTTGACTTATTTCCAAAGGAACTAGTGGTATTCAATGTAGACTTATCAATTAACACCTTTTGTATGCTTGTTGTGCACTGTTGTTATGCACCAAACGACCAAAATAGCATAAAAATAGAGAGAGAAATAACTCCACACCTTGATAAAGAGAGAAGAATGAATGTGGAGCCTCTTTGAGGGGGGAACCTCCTTTTGCAATAGTACAAATGTACAATATGAGATGATCCTAAAACTAGGCCTTCTTGGGGTGTGTGTGTGTGTGTGTGAGAGAGAGAGAGAGACCAAGGGTGCAATTACAACTAAAAGGTCTTGCCGATAATACTAATATAACAATAGAAATACAACAACTCAATATATGTGCTTTACATGAGACTTTTTCAAGGGTCTTAACTATGCTACATATTTTTTTCATTCAAATATTTCCCATTTATTCTTAAAAAATTAGAAATATAAATGCATTTAAAATGTTTCTAGTGCGATATTTGCAGTGGGTTATAAAATGAATGTATGTAAAAATTATGTAAATAAAGTGATGCATAAAAATCAATGTAACAAGTTGATTGGTTGATTTTAAAGAAAGAGATGCATATGAATCATGAATGAATTGAAATAAAATAGTTCTAGAAAAATATTAATGCATTTAAAATGTTTCAAGTGTGAGATTTGTAGTGGGTTATAAACTAAATGTATGTAAAACGATAGGTAATGTATAAAAATCCACCCAATGATTTGATTAAGTTGATTTGTTCTAGAGCAAGAGATGCATATGCATCATGGATCGATTGAATTATAAATAGTTGTAGAGAGATAAAATGCATTTAAAATGTTTCTAGTGCAAGATTTGTGGTCGGTTATACACTAAATGTATGTAAAGCAGATGTAGAGAAAGTATTGTATAAAAATTAGTTCAACAAGTTGATTTAGTTTATGGAGGTGTATAATAATTAAATTAATAATAATAATAATTAATTACTTTTTGAAGTGCAATTATACATTAAAAATTTTAGGCTCTTATTTAAATTTTTGCTAGGTTTTTATTAAATTAATTACTTGTTAAGCGACCCCTACCTTAATTCACCTACTTTCATAAGCAATCTGAACAAATGTAATGCACTAAAGTATTCTTGCATTATAATTTTTCTAGATATATGTATTGTTATACCTTTTGATTATGCATTGTTATACCTTTTGATTATTGCTTATAGTTGCACCAAGTTAAAGGATTAATGAAATAGATTTACATTTACTTCTAAGAATTTATTATTTATGTTATTTCCTTTCATGCAAATTTTCATGTTCAACAATATCTCCTCAATTTATGCAAACAAAAGTTATGAAACATGTTATATTATGAAGCGTTTGATAAAACTATGCAAGAAAATCAATATTAACATATTTTAAAACATAAGAATAACAATGGCACATTTGAAAAGTATACACACGAATTACCTTGGAAACCCTTAAATGGGAAAACCAACCTAACTAAGAGCCACATACTCTCTCTATATATCATTGTATTAACTTAACTATTCACCATACAAATATTGAGGTATTATGTAGTTTCAATCAAACCTAATCAATTATTTTGAATTATATTACAACTATAATCCCTTAATCAAGATTAGATTATAATGGGTCAAAATCATTGGTCAAAATAACACAGAACAAACCAAAACAAATCCTCAAGGGATCCATTTGAATTGGGGGGCTAATGGCCTCCCATATTTCCCAAGTTGGTATGGGGGGTACCACCTAGATCCCATTCATTCAGGAGTGAACCCCATCACTACCACATTTGAACCCATTTATCAATGTGCATTCAACATGACATCAACGTTACAAACATCAATTTCATGTTTCTCATGATTTTAATATACACATGTTAAGTGGCATCAAATATTCAATATATTACATGTTTCTTACACATCACTAATCCGATAAGTAAGAAACTATAAATTTTAATTTGTTTTTCATATTCATCGCTTACCCAACACTAAAATAATGTATAGTCGACATGTATTCAACATTTACCTCATTGTTCTAGCATTGACCAAATGACAGAAAATGTCTCTTAAATGCCAAACAACTAACACGGGAGGGATGCATATTTGACACTGTAATGACAAATTGTGAACTAAATTGGAATCTACCACATGTCACCTACCATGTGGTAGACTCTAAATGTCTCTTTTTAACATCAGATAGGTGATGTGACATTGATGTATAATTTGGACTATGCCACATGTCTATAAATGTCTCTTGAACATCGAATAATTGATGCTAGTTTGAAACACATGTTAAATGGCCAACGTTGAGTTGACACTAGTTCAATGTTTCATATGCTAATTTGACATGCAAGTATACATGTAATGTCGACTTGACATCAAATAATCAAAACTTGAACTCATCTCAAAACTTGAAGCTTCTTCACTTATGTGGATTTTTTTATTATATTCTAATGTCCATATTTTAGCAAAGTACCCCACCATTCAATAAGTAGGTTTCCTAAGCTAGAAATATTGTACCCCGGATTCTACAAGGGAAAAATACATAACAATGTCTTCACTTTCCTCTATTAGCATGCGATTTGTTGGAATAGCCTAATTTCACAATGGTTGAATTTGTTGCTAATACAAGGGTACTAAGATCCAAAACTTGCCTACTACAGTAAAATGTCTAATAGTTGTTCAAGATATTTCCTGTCGCAATAAGGATGAGAATTTGTCTACAAAAACAAGAGGAAAATTGCTTATATTTAACAAACATTCCTAACATTACAAAATTGGATAGGTGTATTGATCTCGTGTCTTATTTAGAAATAACATATACAAATGTAAAGGTTTTATTGATATTTTAATGTCAAAACTTCATGCATGTACTTACAAAAGGAAATATGAGGATCATGTTTTTATGAGAAACTTATAGAGAGAAACCTAGGGATCTTTCTTTCAATCTAAACGATCAAAACTATCTAAAAAAGGGAACTGTAATAAAACAAACTCTTGTTGATAAACACCTATGATATTCCTTACCAACTGCACAAGAAAATTGTCAATATAATCTATCTTAAAACCTCATAAAACATGGGTGTTAGTGAAAAAACTAAAACCAAAAGTCTTTGATAAAAGAAGCATACACCATAGTTGGCTAGGTCAAATAATATGTGTGTGTGTGTGTGTGTGTGTGTGTGTGTGTGTGTGTGTGCAAATCAATACTTGTATCTTTATGCAAGCACTTAAAAGTTGAAGTTCCAACAATCATATTAAGTTTTACAAGAAACATATACTAATTGTTCCAAACAGAAAATACACTCACATTTATGTCAATTCCTAGCCATTTTTATGTAAAACTGTGGAACACCTTATGATAACAAAAAAGTGCTAATATAAAAAAATGAATGACTATTTAGAACCCTCAATGGAGTAAATAAGAAAGAATGGCTCCATTTGTTTGGTCTCCTTTGAGACATTGCCAATTGGACAACATTTGATCATCTACTAACTAGATTACCCAATGTCTTTAATGGTTGATTAAGCAACTCATTTTTACATACAAATCACATTGACATGCTTTACCATGTTGAATGATTGGGCTCAAAATGGACTCCAAGAAAGACACCCAAAGGAGAAAATTGTAGTGAATAAGATTGATGTTATAGAAATGGGTATAGGTTTAACTTCCTTTTTATGTTAGAATGTACACATATGTTACACATAAAATTTCCACACTTGCATAATGTGTCGCACGTGGCACAAACGTCACATTCTAAGTGTCGCATGTGGCGCAAATGTCACATTCTAAGTGTCGCAAGTGTCGTAAGTGTCACACCAAGATTGTCGCAAGTGTCTCCCCAATATTGTTGCAAGTGTCGCAAGTGTCGTAACATGCCTCATACACTTTTTTAAGTGCCACAACTCAATAGACACCATGAAAACACTTGTCATAACCCCTAAATGATGTTGGGAGAAAAAGCCCCATCATTTGGCAGTCGAACCACACTTTTTTAACTGGGATTTTGACCATTATTGGGAATTTAAGAAGACTGACGCTCCCTGCCTATTGTTAGGGAGCGTCGTTACTCCCTGCACCATGCTAAGGGGGCGCCATGGCACTCTGTCTTCAGCATTAAGGGGGATCCATTGTTGGTTGGAGGAAATCTTGGTAAATCCCACCTTCTTCTAAGGAACAACTCTAAAAGGATGGGGTGTGTTTGGCTCAACTCCTACTCCATGGCTCTCTCTAAGGAAATAATCATAACCTATGGAGCCATATCCTCAACCTATTCCAAAAATACTCAAGGTGGTTGAGCCTCTCAAAGCCTATAAATTGGAGGCATTTCCATGGTGAAAGGGGGGAAATAAATCAATAAAGTATCATCATCTTGATCTTGGTTCATTCGTACAAGGTGTTGGCACAGGGGCAGACCCAGGGTTCAACTTCAAGAGCGCACCAACAAGCCCTAACTACTGGCCCTTTAGGCAACACCTGCGAGGCAAGTGCAGTCTCACCCAAAGTAGTCATGGGGGGTTGTAGGACACAGATGTCTACAACCAAAGGGAATACCAAGAGGATCCAATACGAGAACAACACAACGTCTAGCTATCAATTATCAGCTTAGATATACTTCGCACAACCATCTGTCAGATCTAACACAACAATGCAATAATAGTATATTTATAAACAAGAGAACACAACATCAATCACATACAACACCAATATATATGTGGTTCACCCCCCCCTGGGGCTACGTCCACATAACTGTGCTTTATATTTTAAGATGAAAACATACAGTTCTTATCTGTGCTCTTGGCTAGCAGATCCTCTCTCTTTCTCTCTTGTCTCTTCTTTCAGTCCTCCCTCCCTACGCACCCAGCTGCAAGGTTGATCTTCGCACCCAGCTGAAGATCTTATAGCATAGACTTCCCTCACTGCTCAATGCTTCTCTCTCTCCCAACAATAGTCACTCATAGCAATGACAATTTGGAGCGAACCCTCTTCCCTCATCTAGGTTCTTATTTATACATTACAATAGCTCACCGATAGCCTTAGGTTAAACCCTAAGTGTTAAAACCCTAGATACCAAAACCCTAGGTGTCTAAAACCCTAGATCAACTTGACCCGCGTTTTCAAAGCTTTGCAAGCCTGTCTTTCCTTCCTTCTCACACGGAGATCCAAAGCATCGAACGATGGCTTTTTCCACTTGATGAGTTGTCCACGATTTGTCTTCCTTGTTGATATGTCATCCTCGATCTCCTCGTCCAATGGCTTGCATACTCTTACTTTGCTCCGTATTTTTTGCTCTTCTGCTCACTTTGACCCAATATCAGTCACTGTGTCTTTCGCACAGTTCGCATTCCATCTTTTCTGCCTTAATATTCACTTACTTCCGTACCCAAGGGCCAACAGGCCCCCAACACTCACATGTGACTCGTCTCGAGGCACTTCATATCTAATCCTTCTAATTTTCTTCGACTTCAGGCTACGTAGAGAAACCTGTGCTTTCTGCTCTATCCCTCCCTTCCTTGTGCACACTGTCTTTTCTGTGTCTAGTACCCAGTTTCAACTACACCTGGTACCTGGACCCTTTTTCATATGTTGTTAATGAGAGCTACAAGGCAGCGGGTTGTCATAATACAATTTCAACCAGCTCCCGTTCACCAAACCTTCCTTCCATTCTCCATTCAAAGTCTTCAACTGGGCAACTCTTCCTTCTATAACATAGGCAACCTCATATGGCCCAAGCCAATGCGTTCTGAACTTTCCTGAATGCTTCATGAACTTACTGTCATATACCAGAACCAAATCTCCTTGCTTAAATGCCTTCTTCTTGATGTGTCTATCATGGTAGGCCTTTTATCTTTCCTTCTATACCTGTTGATGATATCTGGCAATAAATCTGTCTTCTTCTAGTTCGACCAACTGTGTGAGTCTCTCTTGAACAATGCCAGTGTCATCCATATCTATAAAGGCGACGATTCTTAATCTTGGAACCAAATATTCCATCGGGACAACTGCTTCGAGACCGTAAACCAACTTAAAGGGAGTCTGCATGGTCAAATTCTTGCAAGTGGTTCTGTAGGCCCATAGTACTTCTGGTACTCTTAAATCCAAGTCATCCTTGTTGACACTGCAAATCTTCATCAGTGTTGTCTCCAAAATCTTGTTGAATGCTTCAACTATCTTGTTTTCTTGTGGATGGTAGGGTGTGCTCTTCTGATGATGGACTGCAAATTCCTCAATCAAGAATTCAACGGTCTTATTGATGAAATGTGTTCCTTGATCACTCATAAGGATCTTTGGGCATCCAAACCTGGTTATGATGTCATCAAATATGAAGCGCGCAGCTGTAGTTGCACTACAATCCTTAACTGCTCGTGCTTCGACCCATCTAGTCAAGTACTATGTCGCAATGACTATGTACCTTATTCATGTGTGCTTCCCTGGTGGGTTTATGGGTCCCACAAAATCAATGGCCCATTTCTCAAATTCTTGTAGGGTCGATTGCAGTGCTAAAGGAATTTCATCTATTCTAGACGGTTTTCCAACTCTTTGGCATACATCACAGGCTCTGTAATAGTCCTTAGCATCTTTGTGTAAGGTAGGCCACCAAAGGCCAGCTCTAAGAACCTTATGCGTTGTTGCTTTCCCTATGTAGTGTCCTCCTGCGATGCCTTCATGAGCTTCTGTGAGGATCAACGGTCGCTCTGTCTCCATAACACACCTCCTCAATATCTCATCAGGCCCCATCTTGTATAGTTGTCCAACTATAAGTGAAAATTCTGTAGTGCGGTTGTTTCTTCTGGGTGATTGTATATTCACTCGGTGCCATTCTTGTTGACAGGAACTAGACTATCTCCGTGAAGTGATCATCAATATTTCTAATGGCCAACAACTGTGCATCCAACAATGTATCCTCCAAACTAGTAGGCTCTTCTCCATGTTCTAATCTCGACAAGTGGTCAGGACCTTTGTTCATTCTCCCTGGCTTAACCTCTATCTCAAAATCATATTCCTCAAATAGTAGAAGCCATTTTCATATTATCCCCCCCAACACTGGTTTGTTGACTAGGTGTTTCAGCGCGGAGTGATCAATAAACATTTTAAAGTGTCCTCCCAATCAGTAGTGGCGAAACTTTTGCAGTGCATACACCATGACTAACCCTTCTCTCTCAGTGGTGGTGTAATTAATTTCAGTTGTTGATATCTTCTTGCTAGCAAAGTTTAACGAGTGGTAAATATCTCTAGTTCCCGGTTGTGCTAACACAACTCCTAATGCAATAGAAGATGCATCGACATGCACGTGAAATTCCTTGCTCCAATCTGGGAAAACCAGGATAGGCTCAATAACCATTTTCTGTTTCAGTGTGTCGAAGATCTGCTGGCATTCTTCTTTCCAATTAAATTGACAATCTGTCTTGAAAATCTTCTCCATGGGTGTTGTGATTTGTGCATAGTCTTTAATGAACTTCCTGTAATATCCAGTGTGTCCTAGCACAGTGCGCAACTATTTGACTAAAGTAGGAGGGGGAAGATCAACTATAATGGAAATCTTAGATGGGTCTACCAGCAGTCCCTGTTTACACACAATATGACCTAACAACACTCCAAATGGTTAAAAGAAGATGCACTTCTTTAGGTTCAAGGCAATCTCACACTGTCTGCACTTATCCAACATTAGTCTTAAACATTCAATATGATTTTGTAATAAGATAAAAACAGTTCAATCATCAAAATATGCTTCTAGGAATTTATGTAAAAACTCCTTGAACGCTTTGACCACCACCCTGGAAAAGATGTCTAGGGCATTCTTCAATCCAAATGACATCATTGTATACTGGTAGGATCCCCATTCTGTTGCAAATGTGGTCTTATGGTGATCTTCCTTGGCAATCTGGATCTGATGGTATCCTGAAAATCCATCTGTAAAAGAATATACCTCATGTCCTCCTACATTATCTAACACTTTGTCAGTGAATGGCATAGGGAATGGGTCATGCAAACAAGCATCATTCAACTTTCGGATATCTACGCAGATCCTGATTTCTCCTGTCTTCTTGTCTTGTACCACCATAGGGATAATCCACTCTGACTCTTCAACAGGTTCTATGATTCCTGCTTACAACATTCTGTCAAGTTCAATATTCACTTTCTCCTTATATTTAGGGTTCAATCTATAGGGTCTCTGTTTGACTGGCCTTACTGGTTTCAAAGAGATCCTCATCTCTCCCATGGTCCCTTTAATGCCCTTCATATCAGCGAACTTGATTGGAAACAAGTCCTGATATTCATGCAGTAACTATGTGATCTTTTCAATAGTGGCAGCATCCCAATAATCTCCAACATTTGCAAGCTTCAGTGTTTGCTCTATTCCAATGTTGACTTTCTTGATCTTGATCGGTTGTCCAATGAAAGGTAGTTCAACTCCTGGTCCTTCTATATCTCTCTATCCTTCTGTTTCGATGATGTTCACCTTCCTAGGATCATCATCTTCGTCAACATTGATATTGTAACAACCTTGCAATTTATGGAGAGGCGCAGTCCATTCGTCTTCTTCTTGTTCCAAAGGGAGGCTAGGTGCTTCCTCAAATAATTTTTGTCATACAATATGTAACGCTTGATATATTGTAGGATATTGGCTTTCAAATAAAAAGGTAGTTACAAAGTTCTGAGTCATACCTTCCCAATCTGCAGTGACGAGGCACAGTTTTTCTTATAGGTACCAATTGCTGGGGGTTGTGTCCATTGTGTTGATGAATTTGTGCACCCACTATTCTTGAGGAATGTTGCTCCAGGATTCCTCACAATGTCGCACATGGACCTTCAGACAACTTCAACCTGTGTGCCCAACTTCGCATCCTTCTACTTGCTCTGGAAACCGCGTTGTCATCAAAGTGCGACATTGTACCCAGTCTGTAATGTTGTTTTTGTTTGTCCCCCACCATCTTGTTGGGGTTGCTTTCAGGGCCTCATCCATTACCAACAATATTTGTTGTATTGTTACAATTTCTTCAAATTCCAACAAGAAATCTTCTAAATGATTTAGACCATCAAAGGTGGTCAAGTTACTTACTGTTGTGCCGATCCAGGGAACTTCTCTGGTTAATATAGCACATGTCCTTGTAGATACTTCGTACATTTTGTTCTTCCAGTTCTCCAGTGCTTTTTCTGAATCTGATGAACATGCAATGTCACTTCTCCAGCTTAGGTTCCCATCTGTCGTAGGATTAATGTAATCCTATTGTCTGGCTTTTAATTTGTATATGTTTTCTAGTTCATATGCGTCGTCTTCTTCCCTGATGAGTTATGTGTATCTCTGACCTTCGTCGGGATCCAAAGGTGCAATGACACTAAGGCCATCTCCTTCAAACGTCATTCTTCTTTTCTTTAAATAAACCACAGTGGAATTATTGAAATCGCAATCAATTCCTAACAGCGCAGGGTAAGGACAACTATCATCAACTATATCAATAACCTCGAAGTATGAAAACATCCTTACTACGTCGATGTCCACTGGGACATGTTCCAATCTTCCAAAGGGGATTGCAACTTACTGATTAGCCATCCTAAGCCTGATAGGGGAGTAGATCAACTTAGGTTTTCCCATCAGTGCCCATGTCTGCTTCGTCATGACATTGACCTCCAACCCTAAGTCGAGGACTACATAGTCTATATCATACTCTCCAATTCGACCATTCAGGTGTAGTTCCTTATTTGTCCTTCTCTTTTTAGATACTTGGTGTACTACCCTATTCAACAAGGGATCTATCTTTCCTAACTCGTATTGTCTGATTAAATTTTGTAGCTCTTGTACAATGCTTTCATCCTGAATCAACTTAATACAAGTATATAAGAATTCCATGAGCTTGCTTACCTATTTTCCTTCTCCTAGCAGAGCAAACTGGTTGAATTCTAGAGGCATTCCACATTCTCTTACTTCTGTTTGTGTCTTCGATGAAGAACCTTGGTCTCTCCCGAATTCTTTTCTTGCCTCCTCAAATATTTGTTTTTCTTTCTTTGCATCAAAAACTTATGTCTTCTCTGCAGCTTTCCTGACCCCTGATTCTTCTATAGTATTTCCTTGGGTCACTCTGTCTTCTCATGTAACAACGCCTCCTCTAGTGATAACAACGACTCTAGGGTCCTCTCTGCGAGGTTCAACGTATATCAGTTGCACTTGCGGGTTCTGCTGAGGTCCTCGTCTCTCCTGAAGTTTGGCTAGCAGCACAGGACAATCTTCTATAACATGTTTGAATGAGATGCAGTAGTTGCAAGTGGTACAAGGGTTCTGATAGTCCCTTGCTAAGTGTCCTAGTTGCGTGCAGTTGTAATAGATGATCTGTCCTCGACCTCGACCCATACCTCCTCCTCTTCCTCTTCCTATGAATCCACTGCAAGGGTTGAAGTTTCCTCTTCCTGGGGAATTATACTGCGCAGTGCTTACTTCTTACTGTACTTCACCTTGAATTTTTTATATATCCCTCGACCTTTTATGCATGAGGTCGTAAGCCCTACAATCTCTATCATCGTGTCCTACCAACTTATAGAACGTGAAATACAGATTTGTGGTGTCTAGACATATTTTTGCATATAGTAACATTCACCAGGGCGATGTCAATTTCTACATACCTCGCACCAGGGTAGGGTAACTTGCTTGAAAGGGCTCGGAGCTCCAGAGGTCAAGTATTCATGAAATAAGGGACACTGTTCCTTGTCATGGCCTTCTGATTTTCATCCGATACACCAGATGTCTTCTCTTTTATATTTTCCCTTGTCTTTCTTCATATCTTCGACCTGTAGAGATAAGCTAGTCAGGTGACTCAAGATTTGACTCATACCTGAGCTGGATTCTCCCATAGGGGTTGATTCTAACTTCATGGCGATCTCCAGCGCCTCAGCCTGTGAAGCAATCTTCTATTGCATCAGAGGAACTCTGATGTGTGGTAAGAGGGCATCAATGAACCATTCCTTGTTCTGCTCATCTGGGATCTGAAAACTCAAATGGCCTGTCAAGGTCTTCAATCTCTGATCAAACTCCCACACAGCTTCAAATATTCTCTTCTTGATTTATTTTAGCTCTGTAATGCACTGCAACTTTGACTTAGGTTTCTTGAATTCAGCAATTAGCGCAACCTTAATGACATTCAGTGGCTTCGGTGCAGCTCCTTGGACAAATTTCATGTACCAGCTCAGTGCGCTATCTCTTAGGGAAGTAATGAGATGAGCTCGTTTAACAACTTCGTTGGTGATATTATTAATACTCCACATAGCTTCACATAAAAACCAGTTTTGATCAGGATCTTCAGATCCATCTCCTCTAAAGGTGGGTAACCTCATCTCATCTTCCATAGGTCTTCCTAGGTTTCCTGACTGAGTATGTGGTGGATTGTTAGTGACAGTTTTCAGAGCGCTCTGATGACTCTAATTACTCTAATTGTTTAATGTTGTTGAAACAATAGGAGGAATAATAGTACTTACTTCAATAGTCGACGCGGTTCCTGAAGTTTCTGGCTCTTCCCGGTGAGGTTCTTCAACTTTCCCTTCCTTTGCCCTAGCGGATTTTGAATGCTCTTCATATGTCAGATCTGCCTCTTCTCCGTTGTAGAAACCCTCGTCCCCGTAGTTCTTCTTAAACAGGTTCGCACGAGGGACTTCTTTGAACGCTCTCCCACTGCACGTATGTCCAGCCTCTGTGTCGTTGTCCCTGTCTGATTTCTTGAACATTAGCCTCTTCCAATCCGACCAACTACTGTATCTTCAAGATGTTCTTCTCATGCAATAACATCTTGATCTTCAACTTCAAAAAGTGTAGAAATTTTCCTCTGGGTCCTTTAAATAAATACCTCTCAGCTTAGCTATATGACTCTACTCTGTTAACATAAAACTCAGTGATATACCCTCCAATGGTACTATCGAACTAGTGATCTACTGCTCTTGACATGGTGTTATCAACTCTCTTGACCTTCTTGATCAACGCTGACGTCCAAACCACAGGTGGTCTAGATCTAATCTCAAATTGGGTGTTTGCTAACCTAGCTAGCCACTCGTATAACTCCTGATGAATTCCTCCAAAGAAAATCTCGTGTATATCAGTAAAGATATATCTTCCCAACCAATCCTCTGTACTAATATTAGGGTTCTTGTTCTAGGCTTCAATGAATTCCTTTTCTTGATCCTCTATCCACTTCTGAATCTTTGTCTTCGATGGAAACCACCTTGCCATTCCCTCAAGAAGATTCTGGTCTCGGCAACAGAACCATTTTTTGGCACAGGGGCAGACCCAGAGTTCAACTCCAAGAGCGCACCAACAAGCCCTAACTACT
>SNQJ01S0103138.1:17984-44731 GCA_010110895.2 Picea sitchensis
TTTTGAATCCCTTATGCCTCCCCAATGATGTGCACAATGTCTTATTTTGATTTTAAACAAACCCATAAAATTATAATGCAAAACATTCATATGTAGAGAGACAATTTCACTAAACAATGGTTGTGTTTTATTTAATATGAATGATGTACCAATACAATCAAAATGAGGCAGAGGTACCTCCG
Organism: Picea sitchensis; assembly: GCA_010110895.2. Lineage (NCBI taxonomy): Eukaryota > Viridiplantae > Streptophyta > Pinopsida > Pinales > Pinaceae > Picea > Picea sitchensis. The sequence continues at coordinate 18,167 of SNQJ01S0103138.1, forward strand.
AAATGAAGTGAATGTTTGCTACAGGAAGCTTATAACCTCCATGTCACACGCAGCCAAGAGGAAATGCTCCCATCTGCCCACACGAATTTGATGAAAGAGAGCGATCCAATTGATAATTGTTCTGTTGTTTGTTGGAGTGGTATGGTAGCGTCCAAACACAGGAGTATCCTTTCCTGTAGTGCAATGTACAACCAACCAATGGGGAAAACGACCAACAACAAGAAGAACCAATCAGCAGCGACCCTCCTTGATACCTCCCCCACGCATTTGAATAAAGCACACGCAGCCTGTGGGAGAAGGAACACGGCCAACACTTGAGGAACATGCAGCCACAAGGATAATTCGCCCAGCAGGGATCACAACCAAGGGTCCACACTCCAACAATATTGACCACGACTTGTGAGGTGAAAGACTCCGCTATAATGGAAACACATAGCCACAATTGAAGGGTGCACCCAGTAGAAAGAAGATGATCAACCCTCATCTCGTGCCACAGAAGAAATGCCCTTTCTTACTCAATCTGCAAACCAAAATGCCTTCTTCAATGAAGTGCTTCAAATCACGATGCCAATCCTTGCAAATGAAAAGCCTGAATGGCTTCTCCAATTCCATGGCTAGGGTAGATAGTCTCACTGCCGAATCCGAGATTCCACGGCTAGGGCAGATAGTTTCACTGCCGAATCTGAGTGCCGAAGTGGGTTTCCAGCTGAAACCCTCGTTTGCTCACCGAGCTCTTCTCCAAATTCAATTTTTCAAATGAATAGTCAATCATCCCCTTTTTCCCCTTCAATCGTCCTTTTATTCATTCACTTGTCATTTTCCTCCATTAAAATATTCATTTAATTGTTAATTGGAGAGAAATACCCTCAAAGAGGGGTTTATTAATAATAAACTCACTTTTCCTAAGTTCCACTTTATAATTCGAAAGTGACTTTACCAATATCATTTCCCTAACTCATCCGTCTAATGGTTTACAAGAAACTGTATAAACCATCACGGTATCCCGACTGCCTAGGAAAAACAGGACATTACATAATGGGGTTTGCTAGCATGTCCAAGAAAAACAAGAATGACACCCTTAATGTGAGAAGGACACTTTTCATTCAGGTACCCTCATGCATGGTCAAATATCCTTCTTGGAGAAAACACCCATCATTATAAGGGTTGGTGTGACACTTTACTTAGAGACACAATATACCAAGTTGATCTTAACTAACTCCCAAGTATCTAAATATACTAACATACTGCCCTTAAGAACAACTTGGAATAGGATTGAAGGATTTACAAAGATGACACAATAGGGGAAGGAATGAGGCATTAGAGCATGTCCTCCCTTAATGAAAACTTCCTAGACTCCTAACATAGATTAAATTTTGGAAAACTTCACTTTTGTAAGAGATTTTGTGAAAATGTTTGCAACTTTATCATTTGTAGGGAAACATAACACTTTGAGAATGCAATATTGAATAAGATTTATGATGAAGTGCATGTGTAGCTCAATGTGTTTGATGTGCTAATGTTGAACTGGACCTTTGATGAGCTTTATGGCACTCTAATTTTTACATGAGTGTGGTCAAATGTTTTTGTTGGAATCCGAACTTTGAAAGGAATATGGGAAGATGAAGAAAAATAGTGTTTTTTACTCTAATCATTGCAAGTAGAATATTCTTAGTCTGCCTTGTCTTCTTCACGCTTAGTCTTTTTTGTGTTTTATTCCCTATGTTTCTTCACCAACAACTACATTACCACTTCTGTTAATGTAGCAATTCTTTGCTCCAGTCGAGCAAATATGGCTTCTAGATCCTCCCTATCATGTTCTTCATGAGGTTTTCCGACCATATTGGGTTTTCTACTCCACAATGGTCCTTGCAACAACCTTTTTACATTGGTTTGGTACATGTTGTGGGTGTTTACCATGCAGGTATTCTCCAAGTATTTAGAACTTGCTCCGATACCATATGATCCAAAAATGGTAGGTCTATGGCCTATTCATTTCATCAACATAGATCCTTTGCCGAATAAAAATACTTTTCCCTCTTGCTACCATGGATGTAATTACTCCACACAACATAATTACATTGTGTACCTGCATTTTAGTACAATGTGTTCACTGTAGATAAATGTCAAATCTATAATACTATCTCTTCAGTGTGCAAACTCAATTGGAGTTGAGATTGTTGTGGTACAAGCGAATGATTTAGTCAAATGAAAATCAAGTTAGAAGATGTGGTTTAAGCATGTTATTGTTCAACAGTTAGGAAACTATGTAATTTATGTCTAAGATCATGGTTGTAGGAGAAACTAACAGAGTGTACTATTAAGGCAATCAAATCAATGTAGCCAATGGAAAATAGATCAATGTTTTAATTAATGAGGAATTGCATCGTAGGCACAATGCATGCATAACCAATGATTTCATGAGGAACCAACGATCCACAAGAAATGAACACCAATACAATTGATTGTTGGTATATAAGACAAAATTAAATGTTGTAAGTAAATGATCGTGTGAATGATTGCATGGATTCTTTAGAAATTAAAGTGAATTGCTAGGGAAACAATGCAATCAATTAAAATTCTAGTGATTGCTTGAGAAGAACAATGCATATGGTCTCTCCCTAGCAATAGAACAAGAAGAAGAGAGAAAAACACCAATTTCTAGCAATTAAAATAGAAATTCAATCTCAAAAAGGAAACAATAGCCAATAGTTATGTTCCTTAGACCATCGATCTTCTCTTTTTACTCTTGCTCTCAATTGAACGACCTAAGATAACCAGCCATTGTGGCCCTCACAGTGGCTTGAGGAATTGACTACAAGCAACGCCTCGGGCTTGCGGACTAAGTCAACAGTCGATTGGAAATTCAAAAAAATAGGCCAATGATCTAATCAAGAAGGGATTATGTTATTAATTGATCAACAATCAATGCAATGAATGGGAATCGAGATACACCAAGACAACAATTCATCCCAGCTGTAGCAAACGATTACATTACCCAAACCATTTGACCGTTCAACATTATGCCAATCAATCCTATGCAGAGCTATAAAATGGATTACACATAGGAATAACCAGAACAAGAAAAACCAAATTAGTGGGGATTTATTATGCTTTGGAAATTCATTACAAAGGGTGAGCTACGCATCCTAAAATGTCTCATGCATTGTTACTCACTAGCAAAACAATTGCAAATAGCCATGACTCAAAGACACCTTTGCTCATCATGGATAGGCTCTTTGACTCCTTCGTCCTTCAATATTCAAGCAGGTTGTGCTCTTCAAGCTTCCCTGGTTCTCTTTTCATCTCCCTATTGATTTCCTTCTTCACCACAATATTCATTTTTAATGGGCTACCTTGGAAGGCCAACCATGACAATGGTTCGTTTCAACTTCCAAGTTAATTTTGGACACTTTCTCAACTTTTCCAAAAAAAAAAAATTACATGTTTATTACAAAATTTACAACAGGTTTTGGCGAGGATCCAATTTGGATCATTTCTAGGGTTTCCCTCCAATGCCAGAGGAGCACCAGAATAAAGTGAGAAAAAGAGTTGTTGTGGTGACAATGGGAAACCTTCACAAGTGCCTCTAAGGTTGCACTTGGTTTTGAGACTTTGATATCTTTGAGTGCAATTCTAGGAGGCAACAAGAGGTGGATTTAGGTTGGGATTCATTCAAACAAGCATAAAGAGGATTTAATTGCGAACATAGACAAATTTATGATATGGGAAGTAAGAAGAACAATGTATTAGAGACACTAGAGGGTCATATAGTGTTGTACTTATAATGATGATCAACCACATTATTTAGTGTTATAATACTCAATATTCTAATGTTATTTTCACATTTTATTGTTTCACTATGTTCATATGTGAAATGCAAGAATTCTTGACCATTATAACCAATTAATAAAATCAATAACAACCCATTATAAAGAACAATAGAGAGGCGTATCTCAACTTTTTATAGGATAATGAGTACAAGACCAATTATAAAGCACAATAGAGAGACTTATCTCAAAACTTTTTATATGATAATGAGTACAAGATGGCTTTAGCTGATTTGATCATCTCTGGGCACTTTGGGAATTTTAAATTTTTATCCGACGTATAAACATTGCTTCTCATTTTATTTTAAGCTTGACCTTGTCTTGTCATGCATCTTCACATGGTGCATTGTTTCTCCGTGGTGGTTTTGCTGGGTGGAAAGCTACCAACTAGTTGGTAGGTAGTGATGGGAGGTAAGGGAAAGGCAGGGGTTCTCGGTGAAAGAAACCTAGCTTTCACCCATTGTCTTGTATCACAAAAAATATGATCCATTGATTAGATAAACATAATATTATGCATAACAACAAGTAGATGTCATAATTTGCATAAATTTGAGAACGTGGACTTCTAATTTTATAAATTTAAAGGGTTATATTGTTAATTCACCTGGTTAGTGCTTGTATCTAACAATGGAATTTCAAAAAATAATTCACTATTGCAAAAAGAAAATCCAAAGCAATTCATTGCTAAAAAAATGATTAAAACTTACTATTTAGTTTACCAAAGAGAATCAATAAAATTGCGCAATAATTATTTGAAAACAAGTTAATGTATACCTTAGTAGACTTTACTAGTCAAATAGTTGGGTGGAGGGGTTCCTTGTCCCACAAACAAGGGGGTCTCATACACCAATTTGGTGTCTGACTTAGTTGTGACCTTAAAATTAGATATTATTATTATTATTTATTAAACATGTAAAAAACAAACTTTATTTTTTATAATAAAAAAATATATCTTTGATTCTTAAAATTAGATTATTACTATGGTTATTATTGTAACCTTAAAATTAGATTATTATTATTATTATTATTTATTAAACATGTAAAAAAAATCTTTATTTTTTATAATAATAAAATGTCTTTGATTCTTTTACAAATTCTTAAAATTAGAATTAGATTATTATTGTAACCTTAAAATTAGATTATTATTATTATTATTATTATTAAACATTTTTTTTTTTTTAAAGTTCCACTGTTATTTTATTAGAATCAAGTGGCCTTATACCAAAAAGAATCTATTGTCTCTTGTCCATTTGCTATACATAGTATCAACAATTTAACTTAGTTAAAAGCTTAAGTAATCTTCCCATCTAATGTCGAATACATTGTGTTCTGACTTAAAATATCAAGAAGTTTCCAACATTAACTACACTTTCTTGAAGGATCTCCACATAAAATAAAAACCCCAGGGGGCTGATCAACGCTTTCTTGGATAGTTTATCTGCAACTGTGTTGTATTCCTTGTGTACATGCATGAATTTGATTTCATCAAATTTCTCCTTTAAGCATCTGATTTGCTCTTTCCAGCTGGCTAAATATATCAGGTTCAGATTTGAGTGGTCATTGATCCAATCGATGGCCACCTTGGAGTCTCCAGCAATCATCAATATGTTTATGGACAATCTATTTGCAAAGTATATTAGACCCCAAAGTCCCAGAATTCCTGCTTTCATATTATTGTCTTTTCCTCATGCAAAAAGTGCTCTAAAACTGTGGTCTGAATTTACTTATATATATATGTCAATTCCACATTTATCTTCAACAGCTGCACCATCAAAAAAACCTATTGGATTTTCATCAAAGTAAACTGGATTTAGTATATAATCACATTTGATTACTTCTCTTGTTCCTTTGTATTCCTTAATAACAAGGAGAATTTTTGGTGTTATTCTAGAATCCAATCTTTGCCAATTTTCAAATCATATTTTGTTTCTATACTTCCATATTTCCCAACTAACCAGAAAAGGAATATGTCTCATCCTTGGATATTGTGTGGACCATTGCAGTAGATTTTCTTCCAAAGTGGAAAAATTCCAAGCATCTGTAATATTGAGATAGTTTAAGATTTCTTTCCAAATGAATTGAGTGGTTTCACGGTGTATAAGCAAATGTGAAGTTGTTTCATCATCCGTGAGACATAGGCTGCAAACTGAAGGACTAATGCCTCCCCGTTTCCTAAAATTTGCACTAGTGATGATGCAATCCTTTAAGCATAACCAAATGAAACAAGTAATTTTATTAGGGATATTAACTTTCCAAATAGCCTTGCACCACCACCTAGAACTTTCGTTGTCTTAATAGTAAGAAATGGATTTATAAGCTAGATCAACAGTTACTATTCCCATAGCCCTATTCCAAGACCAGACAATTTTGTCGTTTGAATTATTAAGGATAATTCCACTGCTTTTCAAATTTAAAATGTAATCATTCCATTATGTTGACAAATATCCTGATAGTCCAAGTTGGTTGGCATCTATCGAGCTTTGTGAAGTGCTTGGTATTCCTGGTAGGGCTGCATGTGCTAAAGTATAAATATACTGACTGTTGAGATGCTAAATTAAGGGTGCTGAGAGCTTGAAAGATGCATTGTCTCCAATGAAAGGATCCTTTCCAATAATGACTTGTTTACCACTCTCAATTTGCCAAGCCAACCATTGATTTATAATATGTAAAGAACCCAAGATTTTTTTCCAGATTATAGAGGCAGTTGGGTATTTATAATCTTCTTTCCTTAGCCATGAGGTTAGATCTACTCCTTTTAAATATTTCCTTTTAAGTATTTGACTCCATAGACTATTACCAAATAGTCCTCTCCAACATGATTTTGCTACCAAGGATTGAGCAAACCAGAAAATATTCCTTATACCCCATCCATCGTTTTCCTTTGCAATGACAATGTTTTTCCATTTGGTTAAGTGATAGCCTATAGATTTGTGAGCTCCTCTCCATATAAAAGTTGCCATGAGTTGTTGAATCTTGTGTAATATAGTAGCATGGATTTTTGCTAAATTGAGCCAGTACACATGAATACTTTGTAGCACTGATTTTGCTAATAGCAATCTGCCGCCTAAAGAGAGCCACCTGAAAGTCCAATTGTTAATTTTTTTTTCAATCTTTTGAATCAACCAGTTCCAGACTGCTATACTGTAGCAGTTAGGTTTTAAATAAAAATCAAGATATTTCATGCCTTCATCAAAGTTGATGAGCTTGATATTGTATGTTGATTGAATTATGTGTTCTAGGTTGGACTCAATGTTCTAAGCAAGAAAACAAGATTTTTGACAATTTATGTCCATCCCTGAGGCGAAACAAAAACTAGTTAAGATGGATTGGAATTCCATCCAGTCTTCATACTTCCCAATTCCTAAAATTAAAACATCATCTACAAAGAGAAGATGTAAAACTATGGAATTTGTATCAACTTTGAGGCCATGAAAAGTCCCATCTACTACAGACTTCTTCAGTGATCTGCTTAAACATTCAACAACTAGAAGAAATAACAGGGGGGAGAGTGGACAGCCTTGATGGAGTCCTCAAATTTTTTTGAAGAAATCTGTTGGAGAGCCATTAATTAAGACTTCCATATTAACTGAGGTAATACATGCCATAATCCATTGAGTAACCTCCCACTTTAACCCTATCTGAGTTAATAACAGTCTTAGAAATTGCCAACTTATCTTATCGTATGCTTTCTTCAAATCCAGCTCAAGTATAATGKTGCTTAACTTCTTAGACTTAGTAGTGTGTAGACATTCTTGAGCTATACCAACAACATCAAAGATTAATCGATCCTTTAAGAAAGCAAATTGTTCGAGGGAGATAAAATTTGTCATTTTTTATTTCATCCTTGTGGCAATAAKTTTTTAAATGACTTTATAGGCAAAATTACAAAGGGCAATTGGCCTGAAATCATGAAAGGTTTCTGGCTTGTTTTTTTCAAATGACTTTATAGGCAAAATTACAAAGGGCAATTGGCCTGAAATCATGAAAGGTTTCTGGCTTGTTTACCTTAGGAATAAGAGGGAAGAAGGTAGCATTGAGGGCTCCTGGAATAATGCCGGAAACTCTGGATTCTTCAACTGCCTTGTGATATTATTTATTAAACATGTCTGAAAAAACTTTATTTTTAATAATAAAAAAATATGTCTTCCTTTACAATTCTTTTACAAATTTTATAAAACAATTGGATGCTAATGACATCATTTAATTCGAAATGCTTCACCATTAAATTTGACAACGCTTGAGATTCAACAAATTTGGAATTTTTTCGATTTCTTTTGAAAACAATTGCTGAATGGGTGCCTGAGCCTATAGAGGTAACAGAAAAGTCAATATTAAAATACTTTCCCAAAACTATTTGCCTCTAAAGATATCAATTGAATTCCAGAAATAAAACACGACAAGGCGGGCTTGATAGAGCGGAAAACAATGCCGCCTTGCACCCTTTCACTCAGCTAGTTGCATTCTCATATAGTTGTGTGGCGATGATAACTAGAACCTTCAGACAAATTTGCATGTTTGGTGAAGCTGCGTCCTCTATGACTAATAAAATAACTTGTGAAATTTTCCTACAGCAGGTGTTCCTATGCTCGTCAAAAATACCACTGCTTTGTTACATAGATTTCCGAGTCAAGACTCCACAAAGGCTCCCTCCTTTCCAAATATCTTCCACTGGATTTATTATAAACAAAATTCCTAATATAGTCAATCGATACAAAAGAGAAGTGGTTAGAAAATACTATAACAAAGAACTTTGAACCAATGCATTTAACAAATATATTCCATTTGCTTATAAACCAGCAAAGAAGTAGGACTTTATCTAACCCCACCCATAATATTAGCTTTTAAGTTCAACAATCAATAGTAGTACATTCAGAAGAATATGTTGGACTAGCAGGTCAGTTCCCACTCAAGAATTGCTGGATAGACAAATAGAACAGATAACTCCGATATGAATAGTTAACAAAAGAATTAAAACAGATGACAATATTTAACAATGTCCAATTCAGTTTAGCTGTACACTGTACAGCTGGCCATACGAGACTTTCTAAAAACGAGCAGTGAAATCAAGAAAAATAGCTGGACTTGCAAGCCACTTTGTTCATAAATAGGAACCGAATCAAAATAAGATTATTCAGAGATGATTTGAGCAGAAGCTGAAATTGTGAATTCCCAGCCCATCGGTCATTGCACAATTGGCCACTGTGGAACCCTTCCTGCATGTAAGTGTACTCCTCCAGGTTTAATGAGAAGATGTGGTTTAATGGTGAGCAAACCAACATAACACTCTAAAGAGACCCTCATGCCCCAAACGTTAATTGATTCCAGTTTTGGACATCCTCTGATAAGTGCGAAGAGGCCCCTCTCAGTAACATGGCGACAACCCCAAAGAATAAGCACCTTCAGTAGCAAGTAAATGTTAACATGGAAAACATATGACATGTATGATATTGCACAGACTAGAACACATCACTCAGAATAAATTATTACTCCACAAACGGGCAAGAGGATTTCACTAACGTTACATTTGTCAACATTTATAATCGAGGATCAATAAAAACTCTTATCCATGCATTAAAAAGAGGACAACAGGTACTTAAATTGTCCAAATGCATTTTCTAGTTAGATTGCTAATGATTAAAACAGGAACAAGGCTACGTGGCAATATATGGAAAAACATCAGCTTTTGTATAAGGCGGCAATAAAATCACTTTGTACTTCAAATTGGCAAAAGATTTTTAGAGAATTCAAAGAGACCTAAAAGAAGCAAGTTAAGCAGCAAAACCAGTGATAAGTGACCTCTTGAGGTAAAACGGAAGTAGTGCAAAAAACTTAATGACAACTCTTATCATCAATTTCTATATGTAAGGAACCTTCTTACGTAATATCATCTGTCAACATACTGAAATATGAGATATGGTGAATGGTGTCTACATATTACATAATATTCATAAATATACAAGATGAAAGCGGGTTATGACTAAAGGTCATGCCCAATAATTTAAAATACTTTAATTATAATATTTATTTATATTGTATACCCTCCCTATAAAAATATCCACACAATACAAGACGAAGTTGCAAAGATAGATGTAATAGATATTATTCAATGTAAAAATGAGATACATAACCCATATGTCTCATTAGACAGATATTCACCGGTACAACCAACTAGCATTGGGTTAGCTTAATTCAAGTCTAATTAATACACTATGTCTTAACCTCTTTTAAGATCATATTATATCATATGACACTTTATTTTCTAATACTAATACACAATAAATACAATGATATGACAATTAAATTATATAAACCTCCCTTAATGGTCATTGAAAACAAACACTAGTGAGAAAAAACCACAAATTTATCTGCACCAAGGGCATTGAAGATGTTTGCAGCATTCCCATCAGTTGTGTGTTGATGTATCTTGAGATTCTCACTCCCGGTCAACCACTGAATATGATGATAGTGAAATTTAACATGTTGGAAATTCTCCATTCGGTTGTCCACAACCTCACATCTGATGTCTTTTGCATGCCCCACATGTCCTCAACTACACTCCAAAAATCGATGTGCAATACTGTCACAACGTGAGAGTTAAAGCAGGTTGTGCGACACATATCGAGCCTGATTGATGCAGGGTATGCCAGTGACCAAGCACCCATCTTATCCGGATAAGAGTCAATGCTGGCTGAAAATTTCATCCTACCTACTGTAGATGTAGATGCTGATTTGTACTCCACAAATGAATACTTTCCACATATAAGTAAGCAAAGCATACCAATCTTTGAAAACCAAGCCTTTGGGACTATTGCTGCCTTTATACACACCTGGGTAACATGGAAGAAATCTTCAATCCACTTGGTGTGTCCTTGGGGGCAAGTTAGAGTTAAGGTGTTGTCACCTAATCCTCAACTCCTTCGTCTAGGCCAATTCCTAGCGAAGCCAAGGGGGTAATCCCTAAAAAAAATAATCTAAGGCTTGAACTAATCTAAGTACAAGAAATAAATCTAGGAGTTTATTGCAAAAGACAATATATAAATTAAATCTACTCTAAGAGCATATATCAATCAACCACCACAAGATACATAAAAAAATGCTTGCATGAAAATGATACTTAAGAGAACAAGATGCAAGTAAATAAGGAAATACTTCAAGATAAAATATAAATGACTGAGAAGTAAAAGTACTTGAAGCAAATGGCTTTGTAAAGTATGTAATGAGACCGGTGCCTTAAAAGTATCGTGGGAAAATGTTGATCGCGTATTTTATTAGATTGTCTTTTGAAGGTAAATTAATGAGATTGTGAAAAATAAAGCAAGCTAAACAAAATTTGGCCTCTAGAGAGGTTATCCCTTTAGCTCAAAAATTTGCTGAAAACTTGCCGAAACCCAATGGTTTCACCAACAAGCCCACTAGAGATGCTGGAGGTCCAACACCAAGGGGAACAAGCCCGAGGTATTCAGTGAAACTTCGCATACTCCCCTTAGGCGGTTCTTTGAACCAAGCAATAGTACTCTTTTTGAGATTGTCCTATTATTACTACTCCACACTGACCAACCCAATGTGTATGGAACTTACTCCCAAAAGATCAAGACAAGCTCGCACTAGAAGGGTCAGGAACAAGATTGGGAGCTGAGGGGAAATGTTTATTTTAAACAATAAATAAAATGCTGAAAATGAAATGTTTTTTTCTAATTATTAAGTCTTCACTGACCAGCCTCTTGCGAGGAGCTGAGGAGAAGGTTTATTTGCCAACTTTGAAATTGCATAAATGAAACCTAAACTAGCAACTAGTGTTCTACTTTGAAAAATGAAAACTAATCTAAGATTACGATTTCTTTTATCTTATTCTTTATGTGAGATTGTCTTGAATTTTATAGCAAAAAGGAAAAAACTGAAAAGAAAGAGAACTAGAATGACAAATACTCCAAACCACAACACCAACCCCCCCTAGGGGGAAACACAAAGTGAGGCCTCCCTTGGCTCACTTATTTTATTATTTCGGTTACAATGGTCTCTTTTAGAGACTTGGGATCCTTATATGAATGGATCAAAAAGGTTTACAATTTTTTTTGGAAGTTTTGTACAAGTATAAGGTATTTCATGGGGTTCTTGAGGCTTCAAATCTTCAAAATTTGGGTAGCGTTTCCCCTTTTCTTTTCGTCAAACCTGAAAAAACAGCAAGTTAATTGGGGAAAAATATGCACAAAATGATATTGGGAGACCCTGCAAAAAGGTGTTAGTCAATATACAAAATTTATAGAAAAAATGGCTAAGTAAAACTACACAAAACTAACAATTAGAGCTAAATAAAAAAAGAAAGAAAAGGTCTTTTCTCTATGATATTACTTGCTGTCCCAAAACAGTAAGTAATATTACAAAGATGCCTAGATAAGACTTCTAAACCCTTTACAAAATGAAACTATCTTTAGCTTTTAAAAAATTTCTTTTAAAATGAAACTAAGATAGATTGCAAGCTAGATTTATGGATTAAGTCTTGTGATCTAATCTACTTGCTCTTATCATGCAAAAGAAAAGGAAACTTTAAGATTTTACTTCAAAATAAAAAAACTTTACTTTGCATGAATTGAAAGTAACCCAATTTGATAATTTTAGAAATGGAGAAGGAGAAGAAGAAAAGTGTTTTGAAACCCTTGGAAAATTGGGCAAAATGGAGTCTTGTTGATGGATCTACAAGAGGGGTTATGTCTCTTTTAAATCTTGAAGGGTGAGGTAAGTACAACCGATGCCTATCCTCCTCTTCAAGTGTGATGATCTGCAAAAGACTTAGAGATTCCTTGCCAAGAGCTTGTTAAACATATGATGCTACTTACAAAGAAACTTTAAAATAAGCATGAGCATTAACCGAAATGAACATGCAAACTAAAGCTATCAATTGCAAATAAAAATTAAGATTATTAAACAACCAAGTTTTTCTAATGTTACCCAATTAGGAGATAGCCCCTCTTAGAGGGCATACAATAACCATAAAAGCAAGAAATACATATAAGTAAATTATACCTCACAATTAAGCATTGGACATAGAAGCTCCACACATGAAAGTAGACACCAATGTAGCCTCCAAAGCCTTTCTTTATTCCAATTCAAAAAATGATACAAATGATACAATACAATGGCACAATTCCCAAGCTCCAACTAGCTTTTGCAATGGGGGAGTGTTTTATTATATAGCAAGAGAAGAAGCAAGCTCAAGTGAGGGGGGCGCACCACATGTGAGAGGAGGGATACCAAGTGGTGGAGCATGGGCTTCCACATCTCCCTTAACCCCAATGGTTGATAAGTGTGCTGAAGGGAGAAGGTAGGAGGGCACCATCTCTCCAAGAGAGGATTCCCTCTCTCTAGAATGCGCCACCTCTCTAAAAGGGGCGCACCTCCTCTTTGGCCACATGCTCAATTTCTTAGGTGGAGGCCTTTGACTTGAGTCTCCAACTCAATGATGCTTTCCTTTGCTTCCCTTTGGCTTCCACATATCCTTTTAGGCTTTATTTCACTTGAAACATGTTTCCAACAACTTTGCTAAAATTTAACAATCCTTATTTTTTGTCTTTTTTGGGTTTTGTGAGTAAAATTAACTTTTTAGTGATTAAAATCACTAATTTCACTCACAAAAGTTGGTACTTAGGTAAAGAGGGTGTTCTAGGTTAAAAAATGAGCACCGCCAAGGGATATAATGCCTCCTAGTACCACTTTTTTATTACAACTTCAAATTACAATTAAAAAATTCATTTTTACGGAATTTTTTTTAATAACTGAAAAAATTAAAAATCCTAAGGAGGACTTAGCACATTTCCATAAAACTCTAGGAGGATGTTTAGCATGGTAATATACATTAGACACTAGGCTTAGATGATCATGATAATGCCTAACCATGAGTATATACTCCAGCGTTGGAGGAATTGAGTGAAAAAACTCGAAAATTATAAATTGCTTGGACAATAGAATATAATTAACAAGTAAAAAAAACACTCCAGAGTAACAACTCATGTCTAAGTCTTGGGAGCCTAAACCTTTTACAAAATTCATCATGCAACATCTCTTATTACAATTCCCCGCAGGGTATGGAAATGTGGAAAAGTTGGTCAAATAGACCGGTTGAGCTTTTGAACTCTAAAAACTGAGCATTTGATTGCTCAAACTTTGGTAGCTCAACTGCAAGTCCAGCTAGTGCAACTCAGTGGATAACATTGGTTCCATATGGGGACGTGTGATTGATATTTTATTTGAAGGAGAGCATAAGAGAATCCAGAATTAGATGACCTACATCATCGACACCTCATTAGTAACATGTCCATATAAAATCCAATAATAAACATAAGTTGCAAGAATAATATACATGTAAATATACAAAAAGAAGAAAATAAACTATGTACAGAAAATGAAAAAGTAAAGTACAAAGGAGAATGGTTTAGAGAATATGATACAAAATATGTCCCCATGGACATCAGATGACTTCGTTGAAAAATAGCTTGAGGAGTTGACCATTTACTGGAAGCGTCAACTTCTCACCATCCAATCTGCTAAGGAAGAAAGAGTTATTGCCAGCTACATCCTGAATAATGTATGGCCCTGCCCATAAATTGTCAAACTTTCCATGACTTCCTGGTTTCTCCTTCCATTTGTCCCATAGAAGGACCGTATCACCTGTTTGGAAATCTCTCTGTCTTGAAGACTTATCAAAAGTCTTCTTTACCTTTTCCTGATTTCTTATACTTTGATCTAAGGCCTTCCTTCTACTTTCATCAAATTCAATTATTTGATCAATTCTATTTTGGTGAAAGTCTTCATCCAAACCATATTTCCGAACAAACCAATACATTGGAAGCTTCAGATGAATTGGCAAAGTGACATCAAGCCCATAAACAAGCTCAAAGAGACTCTTTCCTGTAGCACTCTTCTTTGTAATCCTGTCAGCCCATAATGCAAACAAGATCTTATTATCCCATGACCTCTTATTATCCCCAAATGTTTTCTTAAGGATAGTCATTAAGTTCTTATTGCTAGACTCAGCAAGACCATTGCCTTGGGGATAGTAGTTTGAAGAGTGGGACACTATAATGCCATACTTGAAACATAATGAGGATAATTCTGTTGAACTAAAGGCCTTAGCATTATCAGTAGTTATCTTTGTTGGCACACTGAACCTAGTGATAATCTTATCTTCAAGAAAATCCATGACCACTTTGTCGGTTACAACTTGGTGGGTATAGTTTCTACCCACTTTGTCAAATAATTAGTTGTTGTGATTATCCAAGTATAGCCATTACTTGAATTATCTTTAAACTGATCAATAA
Source organism: Picea sitchensis (assembly GCA_010110895.2). NCBI lineage: Eukaryota > Viridiplantae > Streptophyta > Pinopsida > Pinales > Pinaceae > Picea > Picea sitchensis. The sequence continues at coordinate 33,306 of SNQJ01S0103138.1, forward strand.
AGTCAAGCCCCCACTGTTGAAAAGGGGCTTCTACCACCACTAGTTGTAAGGGTAAGGTTGCTAGCTTCTGCTTCCCGGTGAACAATTGTCACTGCTGACAACCCCTAACCATTTTATGCACATCTGGAAAGATAGTAGGCCAGTAGTAACCTGCTCTGAGGATTTTGTGGGCAATAGTTTTAGCTGCGAAATGCCCACCGCAAAATACTGAATGAAATTCACCCAAAAGCATTTTGGATTCAAGCTCATCAACACACCTAAGTATCACCCCATCGGGGTTCCTCCACCCCAATCCATCCTATATGATACAATACTTAGCTACTTTCAGCCTCAATGCCCTTCTTTTATGACCAATTAAATGACTTGGGCAAGTGAGGTTAGAAAGAAAGAAAATGATATCAGCATACCATTGGTGTTGTTCTAACTTTTGAAGTTCTGATGATAAGGCTTGTAATGTCCCCACTTTGGGACATCATCACAGTACAGAGGTTTATGATGACCAGAGTAGCCAGATGGATGTTAGAGCGAGTACAGGGGTTATTGAGAGGCATTGTGGGGTCCAGCTTGCATTGCTCATCATATTCCATTATTATGAGCCATTCCGCACAGGTTGGCTTTGGTTCTATTGCATTTCGACGATTTCCATGATTTTGACTATTTTGAGCTATAAGTTAATTAAATTCACTAAAGAGGTCATTTTGGGCACATTACTTGGAGGAATCTCTCAGTGTAATAGGTCAATGGAATCGAGAGAAGCAACACTACAGGATGGGATGGTGAGAAGTGACTTTCAGTGGCCAGGGAAGCCACAAGGAGAGATAAGGAGCTTTTCAGAAGTAAAAAGGTTAATTAATTAATTAAAGTGATTTAATTAATTAATTAAAGTGATTTAATTAATTAATTAAATATTAATAAAATGAAAGTCACTTTGGAGGGACGAGGTGAGCCAAAAAGTATAAAGGAAAGGCAAGGGCCTCTACTCATTCATTCATGTCTTTCTATCTTTTGATATCTGGCTTCTAGCTAGTGAGCCCAGCATTGGGGGTTTTGAGGGTTTTGACTTAACAAACCCTAGAGGACGATTCGATGGTGAAAGATTCCACCTAGCTTGTCCCAAGCTTGGTCTCGGAGATGCAATACTCTCCCACACCATTCTAGTTCCAGATCTACTCAGTTGCAGGAGGATTCTACATCAGTTGCAGGGACAGAGAGAGAGAGGGTGCACCAGTTAGGGTTTCCAACAAGAGGGGTGTACCATCCATGGAGGGAGGATTCGTCCTAGCTGAGGAGAAGTGATTTTGAGGATTCCAGGTATTGGGTTTTCCTTGCATGTGTCTTAGAATCATTCTTGCTGGTCTCCGGAGACATTTCAGTGGCATGTTTATTTGTATTGAGAGTGGGACGATTTCCCAAGAGGAGGGCGCACCATTATTTGGAGGATAGCTAGATCCAAGGGTCTAACAGGTATTTGGGCGAGTTGAGCACTTGGGTTTTCATTGTCGTGCCCCGATCTATCATTCTAGTGGATTGGTGGAGCTGTTGGAGGTCTCTAGGAGAGAGGCAAAATTATTAAGGTTTCAGCTATCCAGGAGGGCGCACCATACATTGGAGGAGGTTCAGATCCATAGGGTTTGAGAGTGATCTTGGAGATTCAGGCACCTGGTTTGTTCTTACCATCACCCGATCTACTGTTTGGCATCTTTCTTGGGGTGATTGGACACATTTGGCAGCAGGGCTGAATTGTTGAGGAGCTTCAGCGCTCCAACAGGACGTGGCATCATCCAGTTAGGGCTTCTGCACTTCATACGGACAGATCTACCTTGGTATTGGTCTTCATCTCTTATCCAGCCTTTAGAGGCTTATTTTGTATTGTCGGGAGCTTTTTGTAGCAGCTCATACTTCTATCTTGGAGCCATCTGTTGAGCATTCCAGATCGACATCTTCATTGTAGCAAGTTCCTCTATTTCATGAATAAAATCATATTTGGGATGTTTTGGCTTGTCTATCATATTGCATATGGTTGAGGTATGTTCCATGATTGTATCTTCTTGTTATTTGCTGCAACACACATATAAACACATCAGTAAAACCCTAAACGTAAATGTAAGCAAAGTGTTTGACGAAATACCACAACCAGAAAAAGTTTTAAAAGACACCAAAACTGTGATGATCCTGGTATAATGACTTGGGATCATTACAAGGCTGGCCTAGATTCACTGTTTTGATAGACTAGGTCCAAGGCTTGTTCATTTCCTTATGTTAGCATTTGAGTTAATCCTTGATCTTTGATTAACTTAGTGGGTTTTATCTCTAAATCATACTCTTGTATCTTGGAAACCCACTTTCCCCTGACCCCCAAGCAATCTTGTTGTCCAAGGATAGCTTTTAGTACCGGGTGAGGTACATACCCCACAACTTTTGAATATCCTAAGTAAACCCAGAAATGCTTAAGGGACTTGACCAAGGCATACACTTGCTTTTCCATAGTTGTGTAATTAAGCTCAGAGTTTTGTAATGCCTTGCTCATGAAAGCAGAGGGTTGCTCTTGACCCTCGTCATTCTTTTGGAGCATTACCCATGCTATAGTATCTTCAGAAGCAAAGGAAAAGATTTGAAAGTCTTTAGAATAATTTGGACTAATTAGCATAGGAGATTTACTAATTGAGTCCTTAATGTTTTTGAAAGCTTGTCTTCCTTCTTCTGTCCACTCAAATTTGACATCCTTCTTCAAGAGTTTGAGGATAGGCTTCATGGTCTCGGTTAGGTTTGGGATGAACCTCCTAACAAAGTTGATTTGACCAAGGAAAGATTGGAGGAATTTCTTGGTTTGGGGCAAAGGGACTCCTTGTATGGCTTGCACCCTTTTTGGGTCTATTTTTACCTCGTCCTTTGCAATGATATGACCTAAAAACTTACCTTCATAAACACCCAAAATTGATTTAGCCGGATTCAAGGAGATGCCATATTTCCGACATCTTTCAAACACCTGTCTAAGATGACCCACATGGTCTGATCTCTCCTTTGAGAAAACAGTTAAGTCATCTTGATAGATTTCAATGATTTTTCCCATTAATTCATTGAAGGCAAAATCCACGACCCTCTAAAAGGTAGCACCTGCGTTTAATAAGCCAAAGGGAATTCTCAGGTACTCAAAAGTGCCCCATGGTGTGGTGAAGGTTGTTTTATTTTGATCCTCCTTCCTCACCAACACCTGATTATAACCAGAGAAGCCATCCAACATGGACATTATTTTTGAATCAATAACTCTTTGTAATAGAGTGTCCATGCTGAGTAGGGGGTAGTTATATTTAATGCATGCTAGATTTAGATTTCTAAAGTCAATGCATAGTCTTATTCCCCCGTTTTTCTTTTTAACTACTACTAAGTTAGAACACCATGAAGAATGTCTTGTTGGAGCAATGATGCTAGCATCCAACATCTTTTTGAGTTCAACTTGAACCAATGGTGCTAACTTAGGATTTATTCGCCTAAGTTTTTGCTGGAAAGGTTTTGTGTCTTCTTTGAGTGGGATAATATGTTGAAACACATCCTCTTTATAATCTTTGAGTTCATCATAGGTGAATGCAAATACATCCCTATACTCATGGACAAGATTTATTAATTCCTTTCTTTCTTTTTCAGAAGTACCTTTTCCGATTTTTCTGAGCCTTGGGACTTCCTCTGTCCCAATGTTTATTTCAATGTAATTGTCGAGTTTTATTACTTATTTTTTCTTTTTATGCAAGTCGTGCATGTCAAAGATCTTTTCTAAAGAAGTTATTCCTCTAGGGATTGGATTTTTTATGGGGTTATCTTCCTCAATATAATCTTTTCTTTTTTCTTTGTAGCTAACATTGAAACTGGAGAATTCCAGAACATTATGGATGAACTTTAAGATTTGTTCATCATCTCTGAAAACTTGCCAGTAATCAACATTATCTGGAACCGAAGGCCTAAAGATTATTTCCAACTTTCATTTACCATGTAACAGATCTTCTGAGGGTTGAAGGGTTGAAGTTGCTACTGACAAGCTATCTACCAAGTTATGTTCCCTAGGGATTGAAATGAGATCTGTAGCATAAAATAGTTCTATAGTGTCCCAGATGGCATTTCTGTATCTTTTCAACCTCTCGCTTTTGCATGCATACTTATTTTTTACCTGGAGAATCACCAAATCTGAATCACCTTTAATATTTAAAATTTTAATCTCCATGTCTTTGGTAATTTCCAAACCAAGTAGAAGTGCCTCATACTCAGCCACATTATTAGTTGCATCAAACTCTAGTCTAAATGCAAAATTGTATGACTTCCCTATTGGTGAGACTAGAACAATTCCTGCCCCTTTTCCTGACCTTAAATGTGCACCATCAAAGTTCATCTTCCAAGCTTTATTACTTATCTTTTCATCCTTAAAATTTTCTTCAACTGGTGCTAGGAAGTTTGAACATATTGAGAAATTACCCATGTCAAACATTCGGCATATGAACTCATTCATTGGCTCCTTGGGATCTTCAATGTGATAGTTTCTTTCCGTTTCTCTAAAGAGCCTAAAATTCTTAGTTGATGGAGGAGGGTACGGACAGTTGCAAAGGTTAGATCCATATTTAGGCAACCTCCCATGTGAGCTCCCCATTTTCTAGAAAGAAGCATACCCCAAGCATCTGAAACATCAATTACAAGCACATCCATTTTGAAAGTTAAATCTGGGCAAAAAGCTAGCTTGACTGACAAATCTATGATAATCCCATGGGTTTCAATTTCCCTAGAATCCATGGCACACGCATTGTGATAAGGTCTTGTAACTTTAAGACCTAATCTTTGCATGATCCCCTTAGTAATAATGTTGGATGAAGCTCCGGAATCATACATACAATTATGCAACCATTGATCATTTATTTCTAAGGACACAAAGAAGGGAAGATTTTCTTCTTTGTTTCTATCTCTGCTAGTCAAAACAACTAGAGGATTTTCATGATGCTCTTTCTCTTTTTCTTGAATTTTGACAATAATTTTATCACTTGGAACATTTATTGCTTTGAGAAGTTTTTCCTTTTGTGAAGGAATTTTGAGGAGATCTGACACTTGAACCAAAACTTTTGCATTTGAAATCCAATTACCTAAATCAATAGTTAGATTAGTAATTGGAGGAGTAATTACCTTAGGAAAGTTTGTTTGAGACTTTTTTGGACCATCCTTCCCTTTCCGTTGGTAGACTATTCCTTTGTGCCTGGCCATTACCAAAATCTTCTCATTTGTGAGCTTTTGTCCATACAACTTTGTAACATTGTCATATTCTTCAACCACCTCATTGGCTTGCTCACTTCTTTCTTGCATTTGGATCCAATAATCCATTGATAAGGGGTGAGCTTCATCAAAATAGTTTATGTGATTATAGTTTCTTTAGTTTCCTACAAAATTGTTTGTTTGAGGCAAGCCTTGTTCATTTATCTGGCAAAAGACAGGGAAGCTAGACTCTTCATGAAAGTCTTCACATGCTTTGCAAAAAGGTGGTATTTCTTCATTTAACACATTATTAGATTCCAACTAATTGGGTGGCCTTTGGTCTTGAGGAGAACCTTCTTTTTGCCACTTTTCATTGTTAGGCATAGGTTGTGTTATCCCCTAGCCTAGGGATAACTAAGGAGATTATGTCTAGAGGCCCACAGGTCCTAGACATGGAGTACCGAGAGCCACATTGACTTGAGCCTGGCCCTGGAGGGCCCATCCTTCTTCTTCAATGGCTCCATTCTGTCAGCAACAACAACATCCATCCCATCGGCCTGGTTCTGAAGCAGCAGTGGGTCTTGCTCCATGAGGTAATGAGTCCCGGTATCATGGTATGTGTCACTCTGATTCTCAAAACATTTGAATATGTGCATTTAATTTTATTTTGCTTCATGACGTGTGCTTGGAATTTATGCCTTTGACTTGTCCATACCTGGGGGGGATGACAAAATGCCCTAGCAAGTTGGTTCTCCTAGGAGTGAGTTGCTACTGGGTGGGTTTATGAAAGGTCATCGTCCATTCCTACCATACTTATCACTTTTCATCATCTTCCCTCTCATCTTTCCCCTACTTTGGTTCGAGCATTGGGTTTGCCAAGCTAGTAAAGGGTCATACCTTGCCTTGTGGGAAGAAGGGGCTAAAGGCCCAGAGGGTAAAAGTAGCTGGAAAAAGTTAAAAGCCAAAGATCAAACCTTCAAATGCTTCTCCCAGGGATCCTTGAGAAAGCAATAAAAGGCTTCTCAGTAAGAAAAAGAAGGAACCAATAAAATAAAATAAACTCAAGACCTAGTTGGAGGATAGGGGGTCTCATCACGAGCCAGCCTATTAGGTCCATGGGCATGTAGCGGTATGACACTACTATTCATCTGGTCACCATGCCAGGGTAGTGGCTCTTGGTAGCATAGCCAAGAGAAAGGGGGTCTCATCACGAGCCAACCTTCTCATTTCCGTGAAATGCTTGTGGGTAACGCTATCACCACTGGTCACCACACCAGGGAAGTGTCCCCCATCACTTCCTAGAAACTTTTCCTTCTAGGGTTTTGGATGATTGAGGCCTTATGTTACTAACACTTCAACCATCCTCCCTCTTCCTTTAGCTCACCTATTATCATTTGTGTTTTCCTCTAAGAATTGTCGCTGCAATATTTGCTCCATTTACCCTAAAAGGCACTATTTCATATCTTGCAAGTGATTGATTGATTGAGACAAATCTTAAACCATCTACTCTAAGACCTATACTAACTATTTCTAACTTTAAATTAAACTAACCTACTAACTACTTTGTTGTTGTTGCAAAAGATTGCTACAACCATCTATAACAGCAGCAAAATCATCTTAAAAGCAAGTTTTAAAGCTGATTTTACATTGCCTTCATTGCTTCGGACAAATACTAGTATTTTGCCAAGTTTATGTTATCATTTTTGGTCATTATTGAAGCTTTATTGAGGCATAATTGTGAAGCTATTTCTATATATACATTGTTGTTATAAATAATTTTGTTGCTTCAGATTTTATATCAGCTTGTGCTTTTTATCAAAGTCTATGGTTTTATGAAGCACTAACATCATAGGGTACTTGCAAATAGTATTTTTCTTGTTGTCGTGTTCTGGGCAGGTACACTCAAATATTACTTTGCTTCATCTTATTAAAACCTTTGGAATTTTTTGATCAGAGTGCCCTGTGAGAGGGGTGGGACTTTCTTGATACTTTTACCTTAGCCTTCTTAAACCCCCAGGTCACTGGGGACGTCTCCCCTAGGGTACTACTCCTAAAGAGAAAGAGGTGTCTTGTTTAGGTGACAGTGATAGGACAACCTCCTGTTACGCCAATTTATTTTTCACTTGCCTTTGGCTTTTGGGAAAGTACAAATTGCACGATAACATTTTGGCGCCATTGTCGGGGAACACTGAGTCAATTCTCCTCAAAGACGACACTTTTTGGTAAGCCTTTCCTCAAAAGCCTTACTCCACAAAGCTTACCTGGTGACTCCACTGAGGGTGATCCCCTCATCCCTTTGATAGTTTCAAGAAAGCTATCTGGAAACACCACAAACCTCAGGGAGGTATACCAACCCTCTCCAGTCCTTTAGAAGAAAACCTCCTTGAAACTCTCCTGTAGTAAAATCATTATTTGGAGGCAATCTTCCCTTAAACACAGTGTCTAGCGTAGGAACTCAGATTGTCAATCCAAACCTAGCCAATAACCAAAAGCAATGGTCATCCAATCTCTTCAAACCGTTAGACATGACAGGTATACCAAGGTACCCTGGGAAAATGCCCCCTAAGTATGATAAATGGTTTCCTAAGTTCACTGGTAATGATTCAGTCAGTGTCGAATATCATATGAGTAATTTCTAGGCATTCTTTCAGCTTCATCCTATCAGTGATGACGCTGAGGATTTAGCCATGAAATTGTTCTCTGCTACCCTCCATGATGGCGCTAGACGATGGTGCAATGGTCTCCTTGATGCCAGTATTAAAACCATGGATAGGTTGGAGGAAGTATTCCTCAAATGATGGAGTGTCAAGGAAGACCCCAACATGCTGTTGATAATGCTAAATAACCTTGTAAAACAAGAGAATGAAACTGTTAGAAAATTCCATGACAAATTTGAAAATTTGATGCAAAAAATCCCACTGAGCCATCATCCTTCTGATAGTTTCCTTCTCTTTCTTTATACCAAATCTTTTACAGGACAGTTGGGATATCTCCTCAGAGATAAAGCCCCTAAAACAATCCAAGAAGCCCAAGAGATTGCTTCAAGGATTGAAGACAACCTTTCATCATCTAGAGTTGAACCTTTCTTGGCCCCAAGAATCAGAATGGACACCAAACCTATGATAGTCCACAATATTGAACCTACCTCAGACATTAGCGCTAGCCTGGCAAAGCTACAACTAACTGTAGATGGTATGGTCAAAACCCAAGAACCAATGATGAATAGGATTGTCAACCTAGAAAGAACTCAACAACAAGCTCCTAGGGTTTTGTTGACTGCCTACTCAACTAGGGGGTCAACTCCATGTGCCATGAAGATATGCATCATCAGATGCAAATATGTTGAAGACAGTTTGGTTCTACTGGGCAATTTATGCCTCCAACACAAATTTGTGTAAACGAAATTTCCGCACCCCTGCGTGGGTTAATAATGTAATTACATTAATGCATTTAATGTAATGGTATGCTGATATCATTTTCTTCCTTTCTAATCTCACATGCCCTAGTCACTTAATTGGTCACAAAAGAAGAGCATTGAGATTAAAGGCAGCTAAGTATTGTATTATTCAGGATGGATTGGGGTGGAGGAACCCCGATGGGTTATTCAGGATGGATTGGTGGAGGAACCCCCATGGGGTAATACTTAGATGTGTTAATGAGCTTGAGTCCAAAAGACTATTGGTTAATTTTCATTCAGGATTTTGTGGAAGGCAGTTTGCAGCTAAAACCACTGTGCATAAAATCCTCGTGAGCAAAAGTTACTACCGGGCCTACTATATTTTTAAATGTGCACAAAATGGTTAGGGTTGTCAACAAAGTGTCATTGTTTATCAGCGTAAGCCAGCACTTTACCATTACAACCAAGAGTGGTGAAGGGCCCTTTTCAGCAGTGGGGGCTTGTTTTTATTGGTCAGTTCAAAGATAATCAAGTAATGGCTATACTTGGATAATCACTTGAATTGTCTTTGAACTGACTATTTCACTAAGTGGGTAGAGGCTATACCCACCAAGTCGGCAACCGATATAGTGGTCATGGACTTTCTTGAAGACAAATTATCACTAGATTTGGTGTGCCAACAAAATAACTACCGATAATGCCAAAACCTTCAGCTCCACAGAACTATCCTCATTCTGTTTCAAACACGACATTATATTATCCCACTCATCAAATTATTATCCCCAAGGCAATGGTCTTGCAAAGTCTAGAAACAAGAACTTAATGACAATCCTTTGTAGAAATTCGAGGTCTTATGAGGCTTCCATCTAAGGTCCGTCTCTTGACCTTAGTATGGCTCTAAGTTTCAATCACGATGGTTGTCTTTTTGTCGCTTTAGACAGCAAATACCATCCCACTTTCCTCGGCCTTCAATGTTTTATAGGTTAAGTGCTCTTTAAGGTGCCCTGCAAGTGTTTTCTTATCTCAATGTTAGCACATGCAATATAACTTAAAACACATAACACTACTCTAGATCTTGAACTTTAAAATGTCATCTACACTTCTAAACATGCATAAATTTGACACAGTATTTTGGTCAACATGACTCGATAAAACTCTAGGAAAACCAAATGGGATATATGTCTATATAATTGTGGATTTAAGCAAGAGATACAACAAGTAATGAAATACAATGGAACTCATATACATAGCAAGCTCCCTCACAAGCCTTGCCACAAGATCTCGTGAGAAAGAAGTGCCCAAACCGGTGCACCCTCTCCCTTTGTTGCCTTCTGAATCAACAGGCTTCAAGCTCTTCTGCTGCCCAATGAAGAAATCCCTCCACAAGAATGTCCTCTCCCATGCTGCATCTCCACTAAACCGCCGAGCTCAAACTTCAAGCAGACTCAAGCAATGTCACAAATTCTCTCAACATGTGCGCCCTCTTAGCATAAATGATCACTAGAAATAAACAGAGCCGGATCCTGAATGTCTCTCTCCACGTAAACAAGCACTCAAGCTCTCTCCCAACAATGCATCGATTCTCATCCCGATTCGACAAGTCTCCTCTCCCAAGGAGCAACCGGTTGATAATAAAGCCTCCTCCTCAAGATACTCCTCCAAGCAAAGTGCTCCTCCTCATGAAGGCTAAGACTCCATGGAAATAATTTCCATGTAAGCTCCAAGCAACCAAGAGCCCTCCTCAAGCTCTCAAGGGTTTATCTCAAACCCTCATCAAGTGCTCCCTCTCCCTCCTAAGATGTGCTCTCCTTCTCTCCAAAAATCTCAAGTGAAGAATGAGTCTCCAAAATGCCTTTACCTCACTTCTAGCCTCCCATGCCAACCCTAAAGATCAATGGCCTAGATTAGATCTAGCCAAGTCTAATCAATGGGTGAGATCAATCCCCATTAACTTCACTAAGGAAACCCACTTTCCTTAGTTGTTTTATGTCTATTAATTCATCCACATTGTGAATTAATTGTCACTTATGACTTATGACATATTTCACTTTTGACTTAAACTCCTAAGTCAAAGTGAAATTAGAATCATAAAGTAAAGTATGAGGGTAAAAGTCTTCTCCCTTGTGCTTAGAGAGACTCATAAGCACATGGGGACCACTTTCCAAGGTATCCAAATCTCAACATCCCACTCATCAAATTATTATCCCCAAGGCAATGGTCTTGTTGAGTCTAGCAACAAGAACTTAATGACAATCCTTAAGAAAACGGTTGGGGATAACAAGAGATCATGGGATAATAAGATCAAGTTTGCACTTTGGGCTGACAGGATCACAAAGAAGAGTTCAACAGGGAGAAGTCCCTTTGAGTTGGTTTATGGTCTTGATGTCACTTTGCCAGTTCATCTGAAGCTTCCAGTGTATCAGTGTTTCCAGAAGTATGGTTTAGACGACGACTTTCATCAAAACATGATTGATTAGATAATCGAGTTGTACGAAAATAGAAGGAAAGCCCTTGATCAAAGTATAAAAAATCAAGAAAAAATAAAGAAGATTTTTGACAAGTCCTCAAAACCAAGGGATTTCCAGGCAGGAGATACAGTCCTTCTATGGGACAAACGGAGAGAGAAGCCAGGAAGCCACGAGAAGTTTGACAGTCTATGGGCAAGGCCATATATTATCCAGGATGTAGCTGGAAATAATTCTTTTGTCCTTAGCAGATTGGACGGTGAGAAGTTGCCACTACCAGTAAATGGTCAACTTCTCAAGCTCTTCTTCAATGAAGTCATCTGATGTCCATGGGACATCTG
>SNQJ01S0103138.1:44741-54994 GCA_010110895.2 Picea sitchensis
TCTTTGCAAGAAGTTTGAAGTTGTGTAGGATATCTCATTTGAAGGAGAGGCTAAGCTAGCTTGTTGCCCCCTCATTCTTCAAAATTGTGGTGAAGTAACATAGTCCCTCCACTTTTCGTCGAAGCAGGAGACTCCATTGCCCAAGGCTTTCAAGAAAATCAAGCATTTATTTCCTCTATTTCTCATCAAATTCTACATCCTTTGGTTACTTGTTCTAAATACACATAAAGTAAAAGGATTGTTGGTTTCAAAGGGTGAATTTTTCGTTTACTTTATGTATTTCAAAGCAAGTGGTTTAGATTTCAAGTTTTAAAGAAAGATTTAATTAGATCTAGCTTGCTTTAGTTCATCTTTAGTCTCACTTCTTTTGGCAATTTTTTAAAGGCTAAAGATAAGTGTTTTCCAAGAGTTTAATTTCCATATTTGAGCAAAGCTCACTGTCTTTATATTTCTGTTTTAGGACAGCAAAAAGAATAGTAAGAAAAGGGCTTTTTTCTAATTAGTTTAAATTCATAAATTTACTAGTTTATCATAGAATTGTACTTGGAATTTTTTGGTTTTATAAACTAATAACCCAAAGCACTGTTAAAGTGTCTTTGGCCATATTTGCATCTAGTTTGTTCACTGATTTTGTGCAGGTTGGTGCAAGGACAAGAGGAAATTCTACCGAAAATTCAAGAACTTGAAGTCTCTAAGACCCCCAAGTGGTCATATTTCCTTAAACATTGTAAAAAGTGAAATCTTTAAGTTTAACGATCCATATATAAGGATCCAATCTCACTTGAAGAGATCCAAAGACTCTTAAAAGAGCACTTGTAACCATGGTAATAAAATTAGTGAGCCAAGGGAGGTTTCACTTTGCTTTTCCCCCCGGGGGGGTGTGTCGCGCTTCAGGATCTTACTTTTGATTGGTTTCTTGTCCTTCTCTTGTTTTGAGCACTTCAATAGGTTCATTTCAGTTCTAAAATTAAAATCAAACAACAATCTAGATTAGATTTCCTTCTGCAAAGTAGAACACTAATTGCTAGATTAGCTTTGTTTCTTGCAATTTCAAGTTTGCAATAAACCATCCCCTCGGCTCCTCAAAAGAGGCCTGGTCAGTGTGGATTAGTAATTAGCCTCACATTTCAATTTTAGTATTTTATTTCTAGTTTAAAATAAACAAATTTCCCTCAACTCTCAGTGCGGTCCCTGACCCTTCCAGTTGCGAGCTAGTCTCGATCTGTTGGAAGTAAGTTTCATACACGCTATGTTGGTCAGTGGTTGATAGTTTAATTAGGACAATCTCTAAAGTAGTTAGCTTAATGCACGGGAAAACGCCTTAAAGTGTCCTGCGAAGTAAGGTGGGCCCTCTCGGGACCTGGCTTCCCACCCGTTTTGGACATCCAACACTTTGAGTGAGTTTTACTGGTGAGACCATTGGATTTCGGTAAAGCTCTCCGCAAGTTTCCAAACAAAGAACTAACCTCCAAGGAGGCCCAAACCATTTCATTAATTCAACATCAATTTATCCTAATAAAACACATGAACTACATTGCCCACGATTCACTTTAAGGCACTGGTCTCATTTCACACTCAACAAAGCCACAAGCTTCATTTTACATTTTATATCTATTTGAAGCAACTTCAATATTACTTGCATATAACAAACATACCTGAGTATCATTTTATGCAAGTATGTGCTTGATGTTATATCGTGGATGAATGATTGGTTTATGTGTATTTCAATTTATGGTTGATTGTTGAATGAAAGAATAAACTCCTAGATTTAATTTCTTGTATTTAGCTTAGTTTAAGCCATAGTATATTTGTTAGGGACTACCCCCCTTGGCTTCGCTAGGAATTGGCCTAGACGGAGGAGTTGAGAATTAGGTGACAACACCTTAACTCTCACTTGCCCCCAAGGACACACCGAGTGGATTGAAGATTTCTTCCATGTCTCCCAGGTGTGTGTAAGGCGACAACAGGCCAATCAAGTATAGCTTGTATTTTCTCTTTATGTACCTTTACCCCTTTTTCTCCAATGATATGCCCCAAGTAAAGGACTTTAGTCATCCCAAATTCACACTTTGATTCCTTGGCATACAAAGACTGCTCCTCCATAATGCTCAAGATTTGGTCTACATGCTTGTGATGATCCTCCCAAGTCTTGCTATATATCAGCAAGTCATCAAAAAAGAATAAGAGAAACTTCTTCAACTACTTGTTGAAGACATGATTCATGCATGATTGGACGGTGGCTAGCGCATTAGTTAGCCCAAAGGGCATAACCAAAAATTCATAATGACCATAATGGCATCTAAAAGTTGTTTTTGGCACATCTTGCTCGCTCATTTTAATTTGATGATAACCAGAGCGCAAGTCTATTTTGGTAAAGTAGATGGCCCCATGCAACTCATCCAATAGCTCATCAATCCAGAGGATGGGGTACCTATTCTTAATATTCTTCTTGTTCAATGCCATGTAGTCAATGCACATGCGCATAGTCCCATCTTTCTTCTTGACCAAAACCACCGAGGATACAAAAAGACTAGAATTTGGCCTAATATGGCCCATGTCAACAGTACTTTAATAGCTTTTTCAATTTCATCCTTGTACCTTTTTGGGTGTCTATAAGGAGTAGTGATAACTGGTTTTGCGCCTTCTTCCAACTCTATCATGTGCTCAAACCCCCTGTCTGGTGGTGGTCCTGGTGGAATAGGTCCAAAAACCTTGTTGTGATTGTCAATGATTTTTTGTATGTCATGAGTGTAATGAGGATGCCCTTCCTTATCCACCTGAATTGTTATCAAACATTCAACTGCATATATAATGTACTCTCTCCTGAAGATGGCCTCCATGCGCTTTGTTATGACCATTTTGGGCACATTACCTGTCATTCCCCTCAGGGTGACCCTTTTTCCATTCTCCCCATTGAATGGCATCTCCATATTTTTGTAGTTTGTGGTGATGGGCCCCAAAGTACTAAGCCACTGTACTCCCAATATCACATTAGTGTCAGGTAGGCCCATCGCGTAAAAATCTTTTGCCAAGTCATATCTGCCCAATGTGAGGCTCAAACCTGGAATGTACCTGTTACAAGGCATAGTATTGCCCCCGGCTACCTCTACACGAAATCCTTCAAACTCAACTGTAAGAATATGCCTCCTTTTCACCAAGGCCAAATCAATGAAGTTGTGTGAAGCTCCTCCATCAATAAGAATAGAGACCTTTTGACCTTGAAGTGCCACCCTCATCCTGAAAGTACTATATTTGGGTACTCCACTGATGGATGCAATGGTAATTTTCTTCTCTCCTGATGGGCCGAAATCTTCCTCTTCTCCCCCTTCACCTTGCGTATTGTCAGGGCTGGGTTGATTTGCTTCTATGTTTTGTATGTGGCCAATCTCCTCATCCTCTTCATCATATGAGATTACCTCAATGTAGTGAACCTTGCCTTTACCCACGCATTTGTGTCCGAGTTCCCAAGGTTCTTTTCATGTGAAACAAAGTTGTTTCCTCTTCAACTCTCTACTAGTAGCCTCATCCATCCTTCCCTTACCTCTATCCATTGCCCTTGTATCCTTTGACCCTTGGTTTATTGGGGGTCTTGGAGTGAATTTGGTTTTAGTTGCTGACCCATCAAGTCCCTAGTCCTCCATATGGCATCCTGTAAGTTGGGAGGCTTAAAATCCTTAACCCAACCACGTAAGGGTTCCAACAACCCTTCAGTGAAAAGTATCAATAGTCTAGCGGGTGATATGTTTGGTACCATCACGACTATCCTCTAGAACTCCTCAATATAACTCTTTGGTGACCGAGTCTACTTGAGTTGCGTGAGCTCCCTGAAGTGTATTTCAGGATCTCCCTGATAAAATCTGTCAATGAGCCTCTGGGTGAACTCTGGTTATGATGTGATCTGATTGTGTCCCAAGGTGTTCATACCATGATACCACCAATCATGTGCTTTCCCCTCCAAATATATAGTGGCAAATTTTATACCATCAAGTTCCCTCATGGGGTTAAGCTGCAAATAAGCATCCAATTTTTGCACCCAAGCCTGCGCAGTAGATCTAGTTGTCCCATCAAAGGTAGGTATCTCCATCTTCTCTGCCCTGCGCTCCAACTCATGAATGCTCCTCTGGTAGTTTGCAGGCCTACTCCTGTATTTGATGCCACAATATTGATCCAATGTAACCTGTCTCCTGAAATCTGCACTCAAAGTTGCATACTCCCTAGCATACTCCTCAAAGTTGTCCTCTACTTCTAGAGGGAAGTTATCTTGCTGATGAGCTTCCAAGAAATCAGGCATGTAAGGTATAGGAGTGGCTCCACTGTGTGTTAGCCCCCTAGAAGGTCCTCCTCCAAAGCTCTGTCCCTCTGTATGGTAGTGAGGATCCTGCTCATGATGATGTCTATTGCCCCCATGAGAACCACTAGCTTCCTTGTTCACATTATTATTTGGGCCATCCCCTCCATGGTTCATCTGCATAAGAAGAAGCACAATCTTCTCCTGGCTAGCATTCAATCTCTCCAAGGATTCTCTCATCTCAACCTGTCCCCTGCACATTGTTTCCTGAGTCTTTTGTAGATGGTGTTGAAGGGTGGACTGTGTGTTGTCTATGGAGCTCTTCAATGTTAGAGTTTAAGCATAGATAAGATCACTGAGGAAAAACACAATCACAAGATACACAACATTTATCTTGGGAAACCCTCATGGGGAAGAAAACCCAACAAAAACTTTCTTAATATAGATAGCCAATACAATGCCAAGACAATAAACCAAACACTAAAGAATATCCTCTCCCAAGTAATGCGCCTCTCTCTCTTCTTCCAGCAACTGGTAACTGCAACTTCCTTCAATACTTGCGCACTAGATGAGTGAGCTAAGTGAGTGAACAAATGAGTGGTTGGCTTCCTTTATTTATACAAACTGGCAAGTGCTGAAAGGAGGTGTCTCTTCACTGCCAAGGCTGACTTGTCTTCCTGGGTGGTTAGAACCACTTTAATTTACCTGGGGGCCGACTTCTTAATTTGCATATTACAATTAGGGTTTGACCAATCCGCAAAAGGGGAATTGGTCATTTACAATGCCCGACATGATCAATCCACAAAAGGGGATTGATCTAATGAATAATACATCAATAATAAATAGAATACTCTTTTGCAGTTACAATATTTCAACACTCCCCCTTAACAAGAAGGGTATTCTACAACATCATCAGGAGAGAGAGAGGGAAACATCATCAACAGCACCTGGAACATTGACTGGCATATCTATAAATCATCGGAAGTTTTTCTCATCATCAATATCATCAACAACACAGCACAAAGGCTGAAGCATCATCAACATCAGCACTAGGCTGAGAGTCTTCAGCACGAGGCTGGCATCACAGCACTAGGCTGGCAATACATCATCAACACGAAGTTGGCATCACAGCCCGAGGATGGCAACACATCATCAACACGAAGCTGGCATCACAGTGCGAGGTTGGCAACACATCATCAGCACAAAGCTGGCATCACAACACAAGGCTGGCACATCATCATCAGCATGAAGCTGGCATCACAGCAAGAGGCTGGCACATCATCATAACAACATCAACACAAACCTGGAAATCTTTAGCATTAGGCTGGCATCACAGCACGAGGCTGGCATCACAACAACATCAGCACGAAGCTAGAAATCTTCACCACTAGGCTGGCATCACAACAACACTTCCCCTTTTGAGGGAGGTCCTTTCAGACTACACCAAGCTTATCTCGAAAGTGCTCAAACTTTACACGAGATAGAGGCTTACACATCAACAACCTGTTCATCCATGCCAACATAATGGAGCTTTATGGCTCCTCTCTGCAACATATCACGAATGAAGTGATACCAGATCTCTATGTGCTTCGACACATCATAGAACACATCATCTCTATACAACTCTGGTTATCACATAGGATCACGATGGCTTCCATCTCCAGATCAAATAGATCTGTCAACAACATTTGAAGCCATACGGATTCACAACTGGCGGAACATGCAACAATGTATTATGCTTTTGTTGTGCTGAGAGCAATACTTGATTGCTTCCTACTCTGCCATGAAGTCATGGCTGACCTCAGACTGAAACAACATCCTTAAGTGCTCTTTTTATCAGAAACACTTCTAGCTCAATCTGAATCGGTGTAACCACTTAGTCTGAAGTCATGATCTCTAGTATAATAGAGACCAAAATCCAACGTACCCTTAAGGTGTCTCATCATATGTTTTACAACAACAATGTGAACACGTATGGGTTCTACCAGATACTGACTCAAGGCCAAAAATATATCTAGCSTGGTATTCGTCAGATATATCACTGAACCAATAATCTATCTGTACAGAGTAGCATCAACCCATTCTGACGAGGTATCTACCRGGAGCTTAGACTTTGTTTCCATGGGTGTGTACATGGATTTACATTTCAACATGTCAAACCTCTTCATTTTAACTGCATACTTCCCTTGGTTAAGGAAGATCTTCTCTGTGCTCTGCCAAACTTCAAGACCTAAGAGATAATGCATTTAGGTCTTCCATCAAACTTTGTAACGAGCTTCTTCTACAATCTGTGATGAGATTTTCTTCATCCTGTCAAGAATACATCATATACATATAGTAGTAACATCATTGGCTCATCATTCATAACCTTGAGATAAAGGTTAGAATCAACTTTACTCTTGGTAAAGCCCAAGCCTGTCAGGAAATTGTCAATTCTTCCATACCAAGCTCTAGGAGCTTACTTCAACACGTACAGAGCCTTCTTCAACTTGCGGACCTGAGTCTTTCTGTCTTCACCTTCAACTCAAATTTTTCACATCACTTTGTACCAATCTGGTACACTTGCTCAGTTGCAACTCAATCTGCACAATCATGTGCTAGCTCTATGTGCTTTCTACAAAGCACTATATGTCTCATTGTCTGGGAGTATGTCCTCTACTCTCTCTGCAATTGTCCCTTCTGGAACTGGGACTCTGCACCTGCAGCTGCTCTGGAGCTGAGAATGGTTGCTCCATTCTCACTGTGGCTGCTGAAATATGTGAGTAACTCCTCTTATTCTATAATGGCAACAACTTCATCTGAAACTAAGAGTGGCTCAATAACTGATACTGAAGGTAGCTCTTCTTCTTTCATGGAGGTAACTCTATCTTTCATTGTATTCATGTCTCCATGACCCAACTAATGTAATGCACCAACTACCACTCAATTTTAAATATGGGGATTGCTCCCCCTGCATATCATACTATATATGAATCATGGTTGTTCTGGTTGTCTTCATAAATATTGGAAATATTTCTTCAATTACTGGAGTAAGTGTCTCGTCATAGTCTTCTCCCTCTTGCTGGAAGAATCCTCTAGACACACATCAGGCTTTGTACATCTGCAACATGCTTGATCTGTATAGATCAATCTTGGAAGTCAATACTGACTTCTCTTCTAGACTCACAGAAGAATCTATATCCTAGTCTTTCTAACTGGCTTCCTTATATGTTACTGAAACAAGGGAATCTTCCCAGGAGATTTCATATCTCCTAGAAGTTTTTGAAGCTACGATCTAGTCTTCTCACGTCATCTATCTCCCAGTCCTGGAAGTTGTCTCTTCATCTGATCCTTTTTTAGATCAGGCTTACTCTCGATTTCTTCTGAGTCTACAAGGACTTCATCATCTCTTACAAGGTATACTTGGTGTTGAATACCAAGTCTAAAAATGAAACACAGAGTTAGGCTTCAAACGAGTTCTGCTTCCCATCAAGGTGGCTTCATTAACCTTTGAACAATTCTGCTGTGAGTTCTTGTTCTAATGTTCGATCATCTTTGGAGCCTTCTTCTCCTTTCAATCAATCTTCATATGAGATACTCTGAATCTCAAAAGATAGCTTCTTCTTCATCTTCTTTGGTACATGAGTGTAAATGGTCATGTACATAGTCTGCTTCATATCTCATCTAATATGTTGCCTTCTGCAACCTTCACTATAGCCTCCTCAAGGTTATCACTTGTGACCTGAAACAAGGTCAACAAAACAACAAGCAAGAATAATACTCTTTTGATAATAGTAGATGTTGGCACCAAGCCGAAGTGGAAAGAAGGATGATTGAGGGAATAAAAGCGTGCAGAAACGAAAGTAACAGTTGGAAGGTAACACAACACGCGCGCATGCAAGAAAGCGTGCACAAGGAAAACGACAGCTGGAGGAAGAACACCACGCGTGCATGGGAGGAAGACCTAACGTCGGTAGGGTTAGGGTTTTGGTAATACATTGTAAATGGCTAAAGAGCTCAATATATATAAATAGAGATACACAGGTATGATAGAGAGGTTGATTCGCTTTTGTATTAGTTCAGTTTTTGCAATGTTCTAGCACAGCTATGTACGAGTTGATGCGTTATGTAATATGGTTATGGACCAATTTTGTAATTTTTTGAGCTAAGAACAGAGGAGAGGAAGAAGATCTGAGGATTAGATCGCAAGCTGTGGAGCCTGGTGCGATCTAGTTCGCCTCATATAGACCTAACCCATCAGAGGGAATTGTAAGCGCGCGGCGCTAGAGATGCAGAACTACCATAATAAAAGAGCCAAGAGCCAAATCTTTGTGGACGTAGCCCAGGAGGGGGTAAACCACGGTAATATCTGTGTAATATGATGAATGCATGTATATCTTTATTTTCTTTCAGCAGTAATTGTCATGCTTAATGAATGAGTTAATGCATTGTTATGGAATACGATTGTGTTGTTCGGGAACTAAACTGTGAAGGATAGGTGCAACCCCGTGGGTACTAGTAGATTGCAGTCACGATTCGTAATAGATGGCTCGTATTAACTATCCCCTATCTCATACTCAATCCTAGGCTGTAAACACTTGAGTCTTACAGCCACCCATTTAAAGCTATCTCGGGTGAGACTGCGCAGTGCACTCTGTGTACTGTGTTGCCTTCTGGTTTACCAGTAGGGCTGATAGTTTTAGAGGCTTTGTTGGAAACCCGAAAGACATGAACCCTGGGTCAATAACTCAGACAGTAAAAGAAAGTAGTTAAACCAACAAATAGTTTCGTTGCCAAGTTAGAAGGAACAAGAGAGGACTGAGTAGATGAGATAGATTGAACGAGAAAAGAACGAGCGAAACAAGAAGACCAATGAGCTACTAGAAGGGAATGTTGAGACCTTGGAACCCCACGAAAGCAGAAATCGAAGGTTGGTGGAGAACCAAAGAGCTAGAGTTTGCCCAGAAAGACAATAGAAACCCTAGAATCACACCTCGCAAATATCTGGATAAATACGTGTTTACTGATTTACACGAAGACTGTTTCTGTGATTTTCCACATCTACTACAGGAGTGGATACTAAGGTTGAAGGATAACCACGCGACGAACCGGATCCGACAGCTAGATTGGACCCAGGTACAGATTGAGCAGTTACAGTAGGTGAACAACAAATTCACCCGCGCAGTAGACTTTTCGCTTGACAGTATTGTGGCAGGTTTCATCACCGAATTTGCAGTTGACACAGCGAAGTCATACAGCGCAGCAGAGCAAGAATTTCTACGTGGACCTCAAGGAAAGTACATACAATCCCTGTATACTTCTATTAAGATACTGCTATATAACAAAGGTGTAATGAAAATGGAATCAGACAACAAAACTTCCCTGCGTGCATGGGGGAAGGGGGGAAACACTGACAGAGAGAGGATAAATGGAAGGAGGTGAGGATAAAGGTAAGAAGGAGGAGGAACCCTTGGACCCAATCATGATGGATGACGACCAACTCAAGTGGATCTTGGCGTCATCAGGAATGACGCGTAGCGAAGTACCCTACCAATATAAGGTGAATACTAAGAAGAGAGTCGTAGCCGCGACGGAAGGCTTGGCGAGCGATGAGGAAGAGGTAGAGGATCTCCAGGCTGTGGAGCAGATTGAGGAAATCCTGTACGCAACGTATGAGAGGAAGACGAGAGGCCCAAGAACGGGAGGAGAAGGCAGCCATCCTATCCATATTAATGTCAGTGTGGAACCCATAAACCCATGTGCGACTAATACACCAAGGAGAACACCACCGTTTAGACAACCGAAGTTCGAAGGAAGTCCGACAGCAAGAAGTACATCTACACTAGGAGAAACAACTGGAGGAGCCAGTTCAGGCAGTACTTGTTAGCGTCGGAAGTCACTTCTGGATTGCTTGCAGGAGCAGAGCCCGACACCCATCAGTTTAATGTCACGATTTGTTTATAAAGGGATGATCAAATGGAGATAA
>SNQJ01S0103140.1:2110-22753 GCA_010110895.2 Picea sitchensis
CAGCTTCTCTGGTCGTTTACCCCTCGTTCAGTATCATTGTATGTTATACTGAGATTCCTCAGCCTCTCTGGCAGTTTGAGACTCTTCGTCTTCTCTGTTACAGTCGAGCTCACCTTCTCTGTTCCAGTTACAGGCCTCAATGCTCATCCAGCTATCAATCGCCTCCATGAACATCTTCATCCCTCTTGAAGATTCCCGGAGACTCATCACCTCCTCTATCAATCATCCCGAAGTGTCTTCGAGTCCTCTAGCAGAAACCATCAATGGTTTCTGCTAGTTACACTGTGTCGTGCTACAGTAGCCCTCCGATCTTGTTCAAATTCACCTACACCATTGGATTGATTCCATGGGATCTTGCATTCATTTTGGCATTTTGACATTCAACAATTCAACATTCGTGTGACCATGTGTCTTGACATTCCCAGTTGTGATCCCCGAAAAGGAGATTGGTTTCTCTAGCTCTTTCCTCCATCTCACGCTGATGTGACCAAGGGCTGTGACCACAGCCTTATGCATAAGGCGCTTTCATGATTTTTCATTTTATGAATCTAGAGATGAGGCATCTCGACTCTCCAAGTCGCGATCCCCAAAATCTCGAAATGGCGTGGGATCAACGGTCCCGATCAACACTTGATCTGACGGCTCAGATCATTTCGTGATTTCGACATTCTTGATGTTCAGTGTTCTTGTCACTTCAAAGTCCTGATCCGCGAAACTCCAAAATGGAGTCGGATCAACGGTCCAGATCACACCTTGATCTGACGGCTCAGATTAATTCACAATTTCGCATATCACGATTTCAGGATTCTTGTGGTTAATATTCTTTTACATATCCAACTCTCGATCCGTGAAACTCCAAAATGGATTGGGATCAATGGTCTAGATAAAACCTTGATCTGACGGCTCAGATTAAGTCACGATTTCGCATATCGCGATTTTGGGATTCCTGTGGTTAATATTCTTTGTCATCTCCAACTCTCGATCTCTGAAACTCCGAAATGGAGTTTACTTCGAGGTTTTTCATTTCGCGAATTCATCAGGTTAGGGAACCCCATTCCTTTGACTTTCTAGTCAGTGAAATGATGATCTTTCACCATGTGTCCTACTCAAAGATGGACGGTCCTCCTGCTTTCAGGATTTTGTAATCTCGCTTCTCCTAGCACTCTAAAGAACGTGTAGGCTCTCCTTGATCCAACAGTGGTCGAACCCTGCGCTCAGATCTAACGCCCGAGATCTATCCTCCATATCTGCGTGCTCCTCTTGTCTACATTGAGATCTGACAGCCATCGGGAATTTTGAATTGTTGATCCAATGATCACGGTTGTTTCTCTTCCCCGATTATCACTATGTTGTTGATCATCGTTGTTGTACTTAAGCCATCATCGTTGTTGTACTTGCCATCAATGACAAGCATACTCTGCCTATAAAACATGCCAACACCTTCTAGTGCAATACCAAGACAAATGTGCAGTGGGCTGCTTGGAAGTGAATTTTTCTCTTTAAACATGGGAAATCGACAAAATCAATATAGAAATTCCTAGAGGAAATAAATACCCATTGAAAAAGTGGAAGAAGAAATTGAAAAAGTAAAGTTATGTATGTCAAAGCATGGGATTTTAGAAGAGGGCAATCCCATTTCTAGAGGAACAAATGTCGTTGTTGTTTCTCCTCTGTCACCACAAGAAAATAGCAAGATTTCAGTAGATACCAATCCAATCAATATATCATAAAGAAAGGTTGTTGTTGATGACTAGATAATCAAGGATTTTCTCAGAGATGATTATACAATGGAAGAAAATAAAAAAACAACTAGTGCACAGCCTTATGGTAAAGAAGTTCATGTGGTGCAACCTCTTGTTGGACAATCAGACATTCCAAAAACTAGTCACATCATGTCCACTCTCCTCCTAGAATTGATCCACCTATGATTGAAGGGGAAATAAATGAATTTTTGTTAACTCCACATCATGGAGGTCAATATTTCTAAAATAGGGGTTCATCGTCCCTACCTAAATTGAGCAATGTGAAGTGAAGAACTCCTGACACATTCAGGTGGATGAAAGTGGGATAGAATCACTTGAATTTAAGTTACCTAACCGAATGATTAGTTATCATTCTTATAAAATCATAAAATAATATTTTGAACCAAAATACGATGTTGTTAAATGTCAACTATTTTTGTTTTGTTAAAATCTAGAAGTTTGACTGGTGTTAGGAGAATTTTGGGCATTAATATAATCAAATGTTTAGAAACAATTCATCATATTGTTAGAAACCTTGTGGATCCTTTTAAAATAATTTGTAAGAAACCTCATTCTAAACACTGTTATACATCACGATGTGTCTTGTCATAATCAATTGTTAGCAAGATCACAAGAAAACATTGTTTGCTCCAAAAAAACTTTCATCTCATGAAATACAATATAAAACTCTTAGAAGGTATTCTCATAGATGAGATAACCTTGAAAAAGGTGGCCAAACATATTTGTGGTTTTTCACTGATAGGCTACCTCATTTTGACATGAAGTTAATTGGAGCATTTAACGGACTAGTAAATGACTTATGGGATGAAAATACTAGGATTTATTCCTACCAAATATATGTACTAAAAATAAGAAGGGAATCTAGGGATTGTCAACCCCATATTAAACACTTTCTTGACATTACACATAGATAATCAAGTATTAGAGATTTAGGACAATACATAGTGCACTTTACTTGGGCCAAAGATCTTTCTATAAATACAATCCTTTGTATGTTCGAATAAACACAATTTGTAACACATATAGTTGTAATATTAGATTGATTATGCTTATTATTATGACACACACACACAAATATATATTTTGTGTATTGGAAAAAACATTTTGTAGGAATGCTAAGTTATATTGTCATTGTTGTCATTTAGAGACTTTATTCACAACATCTTCTGTACAAGGCTAGAGCATTGTACATTTTATAAAAAAATATTGCTTATATGGGACATATCCGATGTGCGATGGAATGGAATTGTCGATAAAGTGCATACATGTAAGTGATCAATATGAATTGGGGATTAAGGAGGTTGTCTTTCACATATTTAAATATCTCACATATGATATTGATGGAGGGTAGGAAAGAAAAAAGAAACAACTGGTGACTTCCTAGGTATGAGTATGTGACTTCATGAAGGACTTCATTGAAAAGAAATAATAATATGTTCAAGATGTCCATGTGGCTCGATTCAAGGACAAGCATTTTATAATATGCATAGGTACATTTCCTATTAGTATTGTCTTATCAATGGTTGATTTTGTTGAGAAATACACCCTTCAATCATAAAATGAGATTCAAAGACAATATTATTACTCATAGTTGGTCAACATAGTGGTCCATATCACATACAAGCATGGGACATATAGTAATGAAGAAAACAAAGTTATATTGAAGGAATATTACTTCTACATAAGCGATGATCAATTCCATGACTTAGCCTATTCACAACATTTCTTTCAATTATTTTACAATCAAATTAAGGATAAGAAAACATAGATATATCAACATTGGATTTGGTTAGATGGTTCTGAAAGCTAGTTAAAAAAATCTCATGTATTTCAATGGTTGTGTATGTTTCACAAAAAACTCAAGATACAATACATTTGGAACTATTTCAAGTGTGAGCATGAGAAAGGGGAGAACTATGGATAAGAAGCATGCATAAAAAAAACATTACACAGGCAAGACATTAATTTCACAACTACCGCACTTATTTGAGATGTGGAATCCATTGTTGAATGGTATTCTTTAGTAATGGGAGACGGAAAAATAACCTGTGAGTACCAATCACACAGGAAAGGACATGTATATAGATATGTTTTGTATTTGGTCAATGAATATCGCTTACAGTGGTATTAATGAAAAACAATATAGGGAGCTCATGGATTCCACTATGTTCGAACATCAAACAATGCAATAGATGAAATATGGATAAGAAAAATCTCTTTCTTTTGTTGTCCATGTAGTATTAATGAATGGTATGATTGTGGATCGACCAATTGGGTTGATAGACGAGATTGTGTATCACTCCCCATTGGTCAATGTACAACTATGGAATTATCCCAGTTGGAGGAGGACCAATCAAATATTTCAACAAATTATGATCATGTCTCAGATATCATACTAACAGGTTCGGTGAAACCTTCTATTAAATTTTGAATAATTGTCATCAATGTTTTATTTTTTGGTAATTTAGTGGACTCACGTGTTGACACTCCATTGTTTTAGGGCACATATAGACAATGGTTGCACCAAGAGGTATTGAACAGGGCACTAATTATTGGTTGGAATGTTTCTTAGAGGGAAATAAAAACCTCATGCGACCACTAACAGACTTCGAAGGAATTGAATTTTCGATTGGGTCAATGGTTATTAAATGTGAATATATGACACGAGATGAAAGAACAAGAAACAAAGGTGGTGGTGTATTTCAATATTATAGACCAGATAAAGTTGTATACCATTTTACGAACTTGTATGTTGGTACAAACATCCAACTAAAAACAATGCCAAGTAAGAACTCATCAAAGGTACGATACTTCTTGCCTTACTCTGAGCACGAGAAGTTAGTGGATACCATCAGTATTAGAAGTGATCCCGATGGTCTAATTGAATGAACATAGGTATGTAAAAGAGATAATTTAACAAATATTTCAAATTTATGAATGATTGAAAATTTGTTTCATGTTATGGTTGTTATGGTATTATTCTATGTTGTGGTTATTTTTTTTCTTAGGGAACTATGTTTATTGTTCCCTTTCCTTTAATTGCCTTTCTTTCCTTCCCTTCCATTTCCCTTCCTTCCCTTTCATTTCCATGACATTCCATGCTATGACTTTTCTTGTTATGTCATGCCTTGCCATGCTTTTCCTTACCATTCCATGCCATGCCTTACATTTCAATTTCATGCCTTGCTTTGCTATGCCATTCCATGCCATGCCATGCCTTTCATTTCATTTCCTTGTCATGCCATGCTATGAAATGACATTCCTTTCCATGCCATGACATGACATGCCTTGCCTTTCCTTTCCATGCATTTCCATTCCTTTCCTTTCCATGCCATGTCATGCCTTTCCTTTCCATGTGATTCCTTTCTTTTCAATGACATGCCATGTCATTCAATGCCTTTCATTTCCTTGCATTTAAATTCCATTCCATGCATTTCCTTGTCATTCCATGACTTGCATTTCCTTTCCTTGATATGTCATGCCATGCCTTTCCATGGAATGCCTTGTATTTCCTAGCCTTACCATCCCATTCCATTCCATGCCTTTCATTACCTTTCCTTTCCATTCCATGCCATGCCTTTCCTTTCCATTCCATGCCATGTCTTTCCACAACATGTTTTTCCTTTCCTTTTCATCCCATGTCATGCCATGCCATGACTTAGCTATCCATTCCTTTTCATTCCTTTCCTTAGCATGTCTTTCCTTGACTTGTCATTCCATGCCTTGTCATTCCATGCCATACCTTGCCTTACCTTGCCATGCTTTACCTTGCCTTTCCTTCACTTTATATTCCATTACATGTCATGTTTTTCCATGCCATGTCATGGCATGTCATTCCATGGCATGCCTTTCCTTGCCATGTCATACCTTGTTATGCCTCATATTCTTGTGTAATGTCTTGCCATGCATTTACTTTCCTTCCCTTGCGATGCCATTGATTTCCTTTCCTTTACGTGCCTTTCATTGCCTTTCCTTGAAAATCCACACCTTGCCTTTCCTTTCCAAGCCATGCCATTCCTTTCCTTTCCTTTCCATTCCTAGGAAGGTGTTAAATTGTCAAACATATGCAATAAGCATTGAGAAAAACTCTAGTCTTGTAGATCATTCAACAAACTCTTTTCTGAGGAAAATAATGACAGTGGAGGGGGGGGGCAATAGCTGAAACCTGGTGCCCCAGATCCAATACAATCATCGGTTCATCCATCCGAGTCACAATTTTCATTTTATGGCGAGTTAAAACTTGCCTCCTCAAGTCATAAAGGGACATGTTGGCAATTTGGTATGGGGGCACAAAATTAAAACCAAGAAACATAATGGAGTTCTATAAGATCCCACATGTCTATTTGGCCAAATTCCACATGAACATGCTACCCATAATCGCCTAACATAATTTTCTTGAAAATCGGCCTCTTGTTCAAAATTTTCTAATGCCTCATTGAGGAAAACCCTAGTCCCAAAGATCCTGCAACAAACACTTTTACAGAAAACATAATGACAACAGAGGGGCCCCACTAGCTAAAACATGGTGCCTCATATCCAATGCAACTGATGGTTTGTCCATCCAAGTTACATGGGCTTCACCTTGTTGACCAATATCTTATCACATCCATTCATAAAGGGGGCTTTTTAATTATGAAAAATAAGGTCAATATATTGTACGTATTGGGGGGGGGGGATGTGGGGTCTCAAGGGGTTTATAGGTATTAGGGGGTATAAAAAGTGGTATCTTGTTAAAATAGGGGTTTCCTTTATTGGAATGATATATTGGGAGGGGGCTTAAAACAAAGTATTTTGGGAGGTATTTATCAATATATAGTGAAATTATGAGTATTCTTTAAAACCCCACGAGAACAGGTGCTATTTCGCAAGTTCACTGAGTGAATACTCTGTGATCCATGTCCTAGTTTGTTTTTTATCGCAAGCTACAACTCTCCTCCTCAAGCGATTCTAGGACATGTTGTAAATTTGGTCTAGGGGCATAAAATCCAAAGCAAGAAGCATAACAAATTTTTGTAAGTTATCGTACATCTATTTGGACAAGGCCCACATCACAACACTATCGATAATTACCTGACACAATGCTCATGAAAATTGACCTCTTGTTCAGAATTTGCACTATGCCTCATTGAGTAAAACCCTACTGTCGAAGATCTTGCAACAAATTATTTTTCGAGAATAGAATGACAACGAAGGGTCCTCACTAGTTGAAACATGGTGCCCCATATCTAATGCAACCTACGGTTCATCCATCTGAGTCTTGGTTTGAGTTTTATTTCAAGTTCCAACTCACATCCTTAAGCCATTGAGGGACATGTTTTCAATTTGGTCTTGTGGCATAAAATCCAAACCAAGAAGCAAAATGGATTTTTGTAAACTCTTGTACTTATGTTTTTCCAAGTCCCACGTGACCATGCTACCCACTATCTCTTGGAACAATGTTTCTAAAAATCAACCTCTTATTTAGAATTTACATTATGCCTCATTGAGAAAAATCCTATTCCTACAGATCCTGAAAAAAACTTTTTTCTGGGAAATGGAATGACAATAGAGGGGCCCCTCTAGTTGAAACTTGGTTCCGTGGATCTAATGCAATCGACGATTCATCCATTCAAGTCTCAATTTGAGTTTTATTGTGATTTTTTAATAATGCACCAAATAATTCTCATGAAGGAGACACACCACCAAAAATAGGAATCAATCCAATTCAAATGCCAAGTGTCCATATGGAATGTTCCCTCTAAAAATGTGCATGCATGCCACCACTCCACGTGTGTGAATTCCAAGGACTCAAATGGATGAACCATCACTTGCATGAGAAAAACCTCAAACCTTTGTGGGTAAGATGAAAAAATATGTCACCTTTGTTACACTAAGAGGGATCAAAATGAAAAATACTTCCTCTTAGACTCTCCTTCATGTTTGTAAATTAGATCCCAATTCAAAAACATTTTCCACAACACAAAAATACAATTTTAAAGAAATCAAGTTGATCTCTTTCCTTTTTAAGGTTCATGTGAGTGTAATTTAATCATCATCATTTACATAGAAATAATACAAACTAATCTACTGCTATTAGAGAATCAATGGACTATTCATAGAAAAAATACAAAAAATTTATTGATGAAGGTGCACTAACATAAATCTTGGTTTTTAGAATTATTATTTTTTTTTTTTTTTAAATTTTCAAATCAAACTAATTAACAGTATAATATTTTATATTTATATTTTTGTGATAATGATTAAAATGTTTCATATATTAATTTATATATATTTTTTATTTTCAAATAAATTTAATTACTATTATAATGTTTTGTATTTATATTTTTGTGGTATTGCTTAAAATGTTTAATATATTAATTTATAATATGCCATCAATAAATTAATTTATAATGTCTTTTTTAATTTTGAAATAAATTTAATTAATAATATAATATTATTTATTTTTATAATGTCTTTTTTAATTTTGAAATAAATTTAAT
Source organism: Picea sitchensis (assembly GCA_010110895.2). NCBI lineage: Eukaryota > Viridiplantae > Streptophyta > Pinopsida > Pinales > Pinaceae > Picea > Picea sitchensis. The sequence goes on from SNQJ01S0103140.1 coordinate 10,353, forward strand.
TAATAATATAATATTATTTATTTATATTTTTGTGAAAATATTTAAAATGTTTAATATATTAATTTATAATAGCAGATGTAATTTTAATATTTAAATATAACAATTAATTATTAATTTTAATAAGAAAATTATATATATTTATCTTATAATAATATTCTTAAATATTTATATTTTTATAAAAAAAATAATAAAAAAATATTATTTTTAATATTTTATAATATTAAATATAAAATAACTATAAGAAAAAAAAATACTATTAAATAATAAGAACATTTCAAATTGATAATACTATTATCATTTAAGTGTTAAATATTACATTATCCACTTTGTTTTTTACAACTACTTTATTATTGCATGTTGTCAAAGGTTTTAAATATTGAAGGAAGGGTGAACTTGTCATATGTATATTAACATTTAAGTGTTAAATATTACACTATCCACTTTGTTGTTGTATAACTAAAGGTTTTAAATATTAAAGGATGAGTGAATTTGTCATATGTACACATATATTAAAAATGAAGAAATTTTGATTAAAATATAATTAGAATTGTTTTTTTTTTTTAGGAATTTTAAAATATTAAAAAATAAAAAATTAATTATTTATATAATCATATATATATATAAAATAGTTTAATTTATTTATATATATACTTTGGTAAGTTAAATTATATGTTAAGTTTATATGTAAAGTATATACAAAGAATATTCAACTATAAAAGTTACTTTTATCTAAATTTTTTAGTACATGTTGTATGTTCATTGTAGGTATTAATATGTTCATTGTAGGTATTATTAAGAAATAATAAATTTTAGAAGAGTTTGAGCCTTCCATCAAAGGGTGAGAATTTTATCCAAAATAATAGATATTATTAAGAAATAATAAATTTTAAAAGAGTTTGAGCCTTTCATCAAAGGGCGAGAATTCTATCCAAATAATAGAAGAATATATAAGCAATTTCACTTTCTTTATGGGAATAGCAAATCTAGTATAATTGCATCCATAATTGATTATTTAGACTAATATATTTACCATTAAGAACTTCATGAGAGCCATGTAAATATAGAGTTAAAATAAATTGTTGATAAGCATATCAAGTCAATTATTCTTATTATTGATAATGATTGTTAACTTTATCTCTCAAGACATGTAAAAATTCATGTCTAATAAAATATATATGTCCTCGATATTGAACTTGGGATGAGGCACAAGAAAATAGATCTCTTGATGTATTTTCAAAATTTGACAAGGGAAAAGTACTTTGAAATATATATTAGTTTGGTTATACACAAGTTGAAACTCAAAAACTACATGAAGAAACTAAAAAAGTGTGATCCATAAAGAAGTATAAAATAACAAAATATGAATGATGAATCTAAAGAAGAAAATAAAGATTTTATTATATAGAAAATTGGAATGAACAAAATCTAAATAATATTTTTTTTTGTTTGCTAGTTTGTTCTGAGCCACACCAACTCTTAACATAATTGGATTTTTTTGTCCTCGCTCCGTCACCCATTGTCCTATGTCCTATACCTTGAAGACCCAAATCTATTATCATAATTTTAAATTTTATTAAATTAAAAGTATTTATTTTGTATAAATTTATGTTTTAATTTAATTAAAAACATACATACAAAATTTTACTAAAATTAATAAAAAATCCAACACCTAAAAATAATTAACAAAACTATATGTGAAACAAAATAAAACTAAGCATTATGTTTACCATGGTCTCTATTGAAATCATTATAGAGAAAACCATAATAATTAAATGTTAAATAGACATGGTTCATAACATATAAATACTTAACATTTTCAATGTAACAAATTAATTATAAAATAAATCTATATGTTAAACATCTTGTGAAATTAAATTTATGAATATGAAAAACGAAATCATTATATTAAAACCATAATAATTAAATGTTAAATACCAACATGGTTCATAACAGATAAACACTTTCCTATATAACAAATTAATTATAAATCTATATGTTAAACATTTTAGGCCTTATTTATTTGTCACTTCTGCAAGTATAGTATTCCCATAGTAAGTGCATTTCCCCTACTATAGGGATGACCCTTAACCGAAATATGAACCATAGAAAAAGATACCCAATAGACCAATCACGATAATAGAAGTTACAGTACCTATCAACCAAAGAGGGATCCTTCCAATGGTATCATCCATTTCTCTTACTCCCTTTCACATTTTCTTAAGTGGTCATGCTCGAGACATAAACAGTCATAGCATAGATAATTATTAGTATTGGATCTCTTCGAATGGAGCGATAATATTCTCATTGTTCCTAATTGAACAAATAATTAGAGAATAGAACAACATGTAAAAAAATTAGTAGCAACCCCCAGTAGAGACTGGTACGATTCAATTCAACATTTTGGTTGTTCGGGTTCAATTGTGTCATATCTACATACTTCCTCTTCCTTTAATATAGAGTTTATCATTGGATGAACTGCATTGCTGATATTAATCCCAAGAAAAAAGCTGTAGGGACAGCTAGCCCGTGAATGGCCAACCATCTAACTGTAAAAATCAGATAAGTTCTATCTATAGTCATTAGTGCCTCCTAAAAAGATCTAGTAAATTCATCGAGTTTCTCTAATGGATCGAAATGGCCAGTTACTAATGGAACCTCTTGTTGAATTTCTGTGAAATACTCATTCGGTCGGGGGCTCCCAAACACATCATAAGCCAAACCTGTGCTGACAAATAACCAACCTGCAATAAATAGAGAAGGTATGGTAATGCTATGGATAACCCAGTATCTAATACTAGTAATAATGTCAGCAAAGGAGCGTTCTCTCGTATTCCCAGACATGCTCAGCTCCATATATTATTTTAAAGTCAGTCAAGGGGGAATTGATCCCATGAAAGATAGAGATCATGATGGAAACGCGCGCTACCTCACAACCCACAAGTCGGAAGGTCGGCGTGTTCACAGGATCTTTCTTTCTCTCTCTGCCCGAAGAACTCTTAACCGGTTCTTCTATTTCCCTATTGAGAAATCTACACCCACAGTAAACTCTTCACGGGATCTCCTCTTTGAAATCGGGAGATCGGACTTCGCGACTTCACGAGGTCAGTGGTCAGGTGTTGGACTCTCGAATCCCTGAGACCCGACAACCAGTCAACAATGACCTTGTCCTCTCCTATCGAGATTTCCCTTATCGTGATTTCGACACTTGCGATGTCGAACCACTTGGTTTACCGACTCCCGAATCCCGATTCGGAGAACCTTCGACGCACGCACGAGTTGACTATTCAATGGTCCCCCACTCTATCGATACCTCAGGGTTCGCAATATCGCGAATCCTAATGCATATGTTTCAGAACTTCTCGCCATAAAACCCCGAAATGGTGTGCCACCTATCCACCCACTGACCCTTGTGGCCCCATGTCGTTCCCTTAGCCGTCAAGATATCGCATGTTGTGATTTCGTGGTTCCCGTTGCAATTTTACGGGATTTCAACCCCCGAAACTCCGATATGGAAATTCATGAGTAAATCTGATGACCCTCGTGGCTCAAATCTATGGTCCTGCCCTTCCTGAGCTTTGAACCTTCTAACACTTTCACTGTAAATCCCCTTCTCCTTCTTGATATCTGACGGCTCACGGAAATTCACCAATTCTCCTCAGAGAATTTCGACCGTCCGTCCTTCCTTGGTGATTTCTACGAATGACCAAGTGTTCCTCCGTGGAACTGGCCACCTGCAGCGCAAACTTATGATGCTTCTTACAAAATCTCAGTCACATCTTCCCTGCACTGTCCTTCAACAAATTTGAAGGCCTTATCCTTCCTGATCTTTCTTATAAATCCGAGTCTTAGAAAAGACTCTTGCGCGCACTCCTTGCGGCAACCTTCAGTCACTTCTAAGTGTTTGGATCCTTTCGACTCTGCGCACACCTGCAGTAGCAGTCTCTCAACAGTTCACTTAGGTTTGCAACCTTGAAGCTTCACTTATCCCTCACACTCCTTGCACGGCTCCTTTACCCAACTACACTTCTTGGGTGAATGAGAACAAAAGCAACCATGTCTGAACCCCTTGTCAATGCACTCCTTGTGGACACTTCAACTACACTCCTTGTAGGAACCTTTGGCTCAGATAGAGAAACAATTGAAACTCATTCCTACTTCCTCTCAGACTTCTGACTCGAACATGAAATCATATACACAAAATATTAAAGCAAATGCGTAACAGGAAGAAAACATTCATGAGCATATTATTCAGCCTCAATACACAGAGAACAAACACAAAACCATGAATTTGAATCAACCTCTTTCTATTAATTCAAATATATGTACATGGGTGTTCTTACATATCTCTCTGCATGCTCTTTCTCTCTCAGTAATGCTCATAATTTTCAATAATGTTACAATACACAATGAGGGTGTCTATATCCCATTTCCCTCTTGTGCTCTCAAACAGTCTAATCTAGAATTAAATTCTATCTACCTGCATTAACTACTTTAAATGCCTTCTACCTACTAAGGACGAGAGAAATCGCTCAAGGTCCATTTTCATTATAGAAGTGTTCTTCTTCTTAATGGCTTCATTTAAGATCACACAATAACTTCAAGGTTATTTCAAAATTTGTGTTGGTGCTTGTCCAGCTGTCCTTTGCTTCCGCGCTGGCTCGCTTGATGTTGGCGATGCTCCTGCATCATACTCCCTCGCTTGAAACTTTTCATGGGATCTTTTCCATGAACTCGTGCACGGCCTATCCATGCTTCTGGATCTTTGCTTCACTCTCCCATATGGCATCTTCAACTGGATGGTTCTTCCACTTGACCAGATACTCGAATTATTGCTTTCGCCTGGTCCTCTTACTCACTCTCTTGTCTAGTATGCACTCCATCTGTGGCTTCTATGCAACTGGCATCTGCTTTCACCTCTGGATTACTGGCTTCTCATCTCCAGTCTCCATTTCCTCAGCTTTATATGGGTACAAATCTGAGATATTGAATATCAGAGAAATTTCGATCCCATCGGGTAATTCAATCTCATAAGCATTCGCCCCAAATTTCCTCAAGACCCTACATGGCCTGATTTTCTTCATCTTCAACTTATTATATGTTCCTCTCAGGAACCTTTCTTTCCTCAAGTGTTCCAGAATCAAGTCACCAACCTCAAACTAAAGTTGTCTCTTGTGTTGATCGACTCTACGCTTATATTCCTGACTTGAATTCTACAACCGCTGCTTCATCTGGTTGTCAATTTATTTCATCGCCTCTGCGAATTCCTCTGCACTAGTGCTTCTAGTCGCAGTCTGTTCTGAATCTCTCAGCTCAGAAATTCCTCTCAGCTGCATGCCATAGACAATCTGAAATGGACTCTGTCATGTGCTCCTGTTAACTGAGTCATTATAAGCAAATTCCGCCTGTGGTAATATGTTGTCCCACTGGCTGTGGTGTTCTGTCACCAAGCTTCTCAGCAAGTCTCCCAGACTTTTATTCACTACTTCTGTCTGTCCATCCGTCTGAGGATGATAAGCTGAACTAAATGACAAGTTAGTTCCCAGCTTCTTCCATAAGGTCCTCCAAAAATGCTCTATGAATTTGGTGTCTCGATCCGAAACTATACTTCTTGGTAAGCCATGAAGTCGAATGACTTCTTTGAAAAACAGGTTCGCAATGTGAGTTGTGTCACTGGTTTTCTGACATGGAATGAAGTGTTCCATTTTGGAAAATCTATCCACCACCACAAATATTGAATCAACACCTCTTTGTATCCTTGGTAACCCCAATACAAAATCCATGCTAATTGCATCCCACGGCCTCTCTGGTATGGGCAATGGTTGATAAAATCCTACATTCTGCTTCCTTCCCTTCGAATGCTGGCAAATTCTGCATCTGTCCATGAATCTCTTGATGTCTGCTCGCATTCCCAGCCAAAAATATGATTCATTCAACTTTGTGAACGTCTTGTCATGAGCAAAGTGCCCTGCCAATCCTCCACTGTGTTTCTCCTTTAGTAAGTTCTCCCTCATGGAGAATTTCGGAATACACAGTTGATTGCCCCTGAACAACAATCCTTCCTGGATCATGTAGTCCATCCATTGGCTTCTATCCCTGAGAATTGAATTCTCAGCTACTTCATATGCCTCCTTAAAATCCTAATCATCAGTGTACATGTTCTTGAGATCATCAAAACCCAACGTTTTGACTCTGAACTCCTGCAACATCAAACACTTCCTACTCAAAGCATCAACAACTTTGTTAGAAGTAACAGAAATATGTTTAATCACAAAAGTGAAATTCTGCATATATTCAACCCATTTGACATGTTTCTGATTCAACTTCTCTTGTTGAGTCACAAACTGCAATGCATGATTGCCACTGTATAAGACAAATTCCTTCGGGATCAAGTAATGCCTCCTTTTCTTCAATGCCTGAATGATAGCATAGAACTCCTTATCATAAGTGGAGTAATTCACTTTCACTTCATTCAACTTCTCGCTGAAATACGCTATCGGCCTGTCTTCCTGACTCAAGACTGCCCTGATTGCAAATCTACTTGCATCGCATTTCACTTGAAATGTCTTTCGGAAATCTAGCAACACCAGAACTGGTTGTTCTGTAATCTTCCTCTTCAATAGATTGAAACTTTTCTCAGCCTCTTCAGTCCATTGAAAATATTTGTGTCTTTTCTTCACTGTGTCCATCATTGCTACGCTAATTCCACTGAAATTCCTGATGAAATTCCAGTAGAAACTAGCCAATCCGTAAAAACTTCCCACCTCAAAGATATTCTTCGATGATGGCCAATTCTTGATTACCTCCACCTTATCTGGATCCATCCTCAACTCATTTGCAGAAATAACAAACCCCAAGTAAATGAGCTCTGTCTTCATGAATGAGGACTTCTTCATATTAATCAACAATTTCTCCTGCTATAATTTCTGCATCACTATAGCCAAATGCTTCAAATGCTCTGCCATTATTTTACTATAAACCAGTATGTCATCCAAATACACAATGACAAATTTCTCGATGAACTCCCTCAGGACTTCGTTCATCAACCTCATGAAGGTACTCGGCGCATTCGTTAATCCAAATGGCATAACAAGCCATTCATACAACCCTTCATTGGTTTTGAATCCTATCTTCTATTTATCACCTCCTCTCATGCGGATCTGGTGATAACCGCTTTTCAAATCAATATTTGAAAAATAATTTGCTCCATTCAAGCAATCCATCAGATCATCCATCCTCAGAAATGGAAATTTGTACTTGATGGTTATATTATTGATCGCCCTCGAGTCAGTACACATCCTCCAGCGTCCGTCTTTCTTTGGACTGAGTACTGTTGGAACAACACATGGACTCAAGCTTTCTCTGACTAAACCTTTCTCCAACAAATCCTGGACTTGCCTCTTAACCTCTTCATTCTCTTGCGGCGTCAATATATACGTGGCTTTGTTTGGCAAACTAGCTCTTGGTATAAGATCAATATGATGACTCACACTCCTGATCGGTGGCAACGAACGAGGTAATTCATCCACTATTATGTTAGCGAATTCATCCAGCAGTTCCTGAACTTCTTCTGGTAAATCATCCACTCTCGTGCTGGTCAAAACAATCTTAGGCTTTCTGACCACAATAAACTATGGATCCTCCTTCTTCTTAACCTCGGTAAGAAGTTCCTTCCCGCTCATGAGAAGTACAGTGCTTCTTACTTCCGGTTTCACCTCCTTAATCTTGATTGGAAGCAACATGCGTGTCCTCCCATTCTTCTCTAGGGTATATGTGTTCATTCTCCCATCATGAATCACATTCCTGTCATATTTCCATGGTCTACCTAACAATAGATGAAAAACATCCATAGGAGTGACATCACATAATATCTTATCATTATATCCTCCTATCTTGAATTCAACTAAACATTGTTTAGTGACAGTTACATGATGTCCCTTCTGTAGCCACGAAACTCTGTATGGGCTTGGATGATCAGTCGTCTCCAGCTCTAGCTTCTCTACCATCTCTGTAGAAACGAGATTATCCATGCTACCACTATCTACAATGACCTTGCATACCCTGTCCTTGGTCTTGCCAGCAGTCCTAAAAAGTCTGGTCCTTTGGACTGAACTCTCCACCTCCTTCTCGGGTGTCAAAAGGAATTTTCACATCATCAATGATCTTCCGCCTTCAGCATATTTTGCCTCAACATCCCACCTCTGTGCCTCGGCAATGTGAGATTCTCCACTTTATTTCTTCTTATCTGGACACTCATAAGACTTGTGCCCACTCTTTACACATGTGAAGCATGTTATTACTCCACCTCTTCCTCTTCCTCTGCCTCTAGTATGAGAAAAAGTGTTGTTGTCAGCATATTCTCCTCTCCAGTATGCTGCCCTCTCTGTGAGGTTCCACCTCTCTCAGTTCGAGTCTGAGGTTTTTTCCAATCCTCCTTGGGCTTCTGGTATTTATCCTGGGCAACTGATTTTCCTCTGGGCTGACTTCTGCCTCAGCTCCTCTGACTCTTCTTTCAGCTCAGCTTCTCCTTAGCTTGTAGAGCCATCTGGTAAGCATCTTCCACCGTTCGGATGGTTACCATGCTCATCTCATCCTGGATATCATATCTCAGTACATTCATATATCTAGCAACCTTTTCATCATCGCTCTCCCGATGACTTGCCCTGATGTTCATCTTGTAGAATTCCTCAGTGCATTCTTTCACTGTCATCAGCTTCTGTCTCAGGTTCTGCATTTTTCTGAACAGAGTAATTTGATAATCCCTGGGGATGAATTTCGCCTTCATCTTTGCGATCATTCTATCCCAACTTTTGATCTTCTTCTTGCCTTTGCAGCGTCTGTCAGCTTGTAGTTCATCCCACCACAATGTTGCATGTCCTTTCAATCTAGTGACAACATGCTTGACCTTCTTGTCCTCTTCGACATCTTCATAGTCGAAGTATGTATGTAGAGCTCTAATCTAGTCTAGAAGCTCCTCTGCATCCAAGTTTCCCTCGTAAATTGGAATGTCCATCTTTCCTCTTGCACCCATCCTTGCAATATCTCTGATCAAATGTTTGTTTGATGCATCTTCAGCTGCAACTTCTTCTTCACGTTCAGCCTCAGCTTCGCTTTCGAAATCACTGAGATCCCCAACACTAGTTGTGCATCTTTGCGCTGTCTCCATGTCTTTGAGTCTGGATCGTAGATCACACATATCTCTCTCCATGACTGGATCTGTCATCTGCCTGCCTCTTCTTCTCGGCATTTCCCTCCCCTTTGGATTGAGTTTTTACATGTCCCTTCTCCTTGGCAACATGGTGAATTCTCTTCTTCTCTGCTATAGAAAGCAAAGAACCTTTATGTGATCTGATACCAAACCGCTGTGTATTAGAGTGCTCTTTATCTCTTATGCCTCCCTCCCCTGAAATACACAGACAAGAATCAGGATCTGATACCAAACTGATGGCAACGCGCGCTACCTCACAACCCGCAAGTCGGAAGGTCGGCGTGCTCACAGGATCTTTCTTTCTCTCTCGGCCTAAAGAACTCTTAACCAGTTCTTCTATTTCCCTATCAGTAAATATGCACCCACAGTAAACTCTTCATGGGATATCCTCTTTGAAATCGGGAGATCGGACTTCGCGACTTCGCGATGTTAGTGGTCAGGCATTGGACTCTCGAATCCCCGAGACCCGACAACTAGTCAACGCTGACCTTTTCCTCTCCTATCGGGATTTCCCTTATCGTGATTTTGGCACTCGCGATGTCGAACCACTTGGTTTACCGAATCTTGAATCTCGATTCGACGAACCTCCGACACACGTGCGATTTGACTATTCAACGATCCCCCACTTTATCGATACTTCGGGGTTCGCAATATCACGAATCCTAATGCATATGTTTCGGAACTTCTCACCACAAAATCCCGAAATGGTGTGCCCCCTGTCCACCTGCTGACCCTTGTGGCCCATGCCATTCCCTTATCCGTCAGGATATTGCGTGTCACGATTTTGCGGTTCCCGTTGCAATGTTACGGGATTTCAACCCCCAAAATTCCGATATGGAAATTCACAAGTAAATCCGACGACCCTTGTGGCTCAGATCTACGGTCCTGCCCTTCCTGAGATTTGAACCTTTTGATGCTTTCTCTATAACTCCCCTCCTCCTTCCTGAGATCTGACGGCTCACGAAAATTCGTGAATTCTCCTCAGAGAATTTCGACCGTCCGTCCTTCCTTGGTGATTTCTACGAATGATCAAGTGTTCCTCCGTGGAACTGTCCACCTGCGACACAAACTTACGATGCTTCTTACAAACTCTTAGTCATAGCTTCTCTGCATTGTCCTTCAAAAAATTCGAAGGCCTTATCCTTCTTGAGCTTTCTTATAACTCTGAGTCTTAGAAAAGACTCTTACACGCACTCCTTTCGGCAACCTTCGGTCACTTCTAAGTGTTTGAATCCTTTCAACTCTGCACACACCTGCAGCAATAGTCTCTCAACAATTCACTCAGGTTCGCAACCCTAAAGCTTCAGTTAGCCCACGCACTCCTTGCATGGCTCCTTTACCCATCTGCACTTCTTGGGTGAATGAGAACAAAACAAACCCTGTTTGAACCCCTTGTCAATGCACTCCTTGCGGACACTTCAACTGCACTCCTTGTAGGAACCTTTGGCTCAGATAGAGAAACAATTGAAACTCATTCCTACTTCCTCTCAGACTTCTGACTCGAACATCAAATCATATACACAGCATATTAAAGAAAATGCATAACAGGAAGAAAACATTCATGAGCATATTAGTCAGCCTCAATACACAGAGAACAAACACAAAACCATGAATTTGAATCAACCTCTTTCTATTAATTCAAATATCTGTACATGGGTGTTCTTACATAGCTCTCTGCGTGCTCTTGCTCTCTCAACAATGCTCATAATTTTCAATAATGTTACAATACACAATGAGGGTGTCTATATCTCGTTTCCCTCTTGCGCTCTCAAACAGTCTAATCTAGAGTTAAATTCTATCTACCTACATTAACTTCTTTAAATGCCTTCTACCTACTAAGGACAAGAGAAATTGCTCAAGGTCCATTTTCGTTATACAAGTGCGCTTCTTCTTAATGGCTTCATTTAAGATCGTAGAATAACTTCAAGGTTATTTCAAAATTTGTGCTGGTGCTTGTCCAACTGTCCTTTGCTTCCATGCTAGCTCACTTGATGTTGGCGATGCTCCTGCATCAAATCAGGAAATGGAAAACTACTGATATCTTCTCCAATCTTTGTTCGATTGTCAATGTTATACCAAGGGTATCTTTGAAGTCTGCTGGACCAATATAGCTAGCTTTCTTCTGACACAACAATACAATTTTGATGAGTAGCGAGAAGGAACGGAATAGAATGATTATGTTCCTGCCAGTAGTTATTCCATCTCTGTTTGATGGACTTAATCCCAACAAAAATAAGAGAATATTGCATATTCTGAGGTCCGGGTGTAAGGAACTCCCTTAATCGATGTTGTAACAATTGCATAGACCGTGGAAATTTTCGATTGGAATTAGCTTCTACATACAGGTGGCTGTAGAACCGAAAAAAGGATGAGTGTTTCTTGCAAAGCGTATAAATCACTATTAATCCAACCAATCCAGAATATGATACTTTGACCCCTTCCTTTTTTCATTCCAACATGACATTATGTCCGTGTAGATGATTCCAGTAATTCAGATTGCACGGGGATCATTGGTGCTACGTAGATGTATGTTGCTCTTCCAATAGTATCCGGCACAGGTGGAGTTATGCCACGGAATTATTATATAGTACCTTGTATTAACGAGTCGATGTCACTAATTAGATAAACCCAAGTGGATAGTGCAATAGAACCTAGTCAATTTTAGGTATGTGAAATTATGATTTATTCCTTGCAATAGGTGGAATTCTTGCGGGCTCTACTGGCTCTAAGAATGAATATTGAAAAAACCTAATCCATCTATAGGGTCCAATGATTGGATCAATAAGATCTAGAAATGAAAGGACAAACTGGATATTAATATTCTATACCTAAGCGTGAAATTCACAAAACTTTTCTATGTCTCTAGAAGAGGTTTCTTTCGATCCAACCGATAGCTACTGGTATCGAAGATAATGCCAGATGATCCAATCGTACTTATTTATAATTCATTCACCCTGCAAGAAGATTACATTTGACAATTTGTGAAGGAGTTTGTGGGTGCTATTCATTAGTTGCTCGATGGATGTGAGGATTTCTAGGATAATGAAGAGATATCTACCAGAGATTTCCTCTCATCCATGTTCATTCATACATATCCTATAGTAGATATAGGATCCTTAATTGGTACGAATTGGGACAATTGATCTTTTGTATTCTGATCTCAAGGTTACGAAAAGAAAAATTTAGGTAATTGTCT
>SNQJ01S0103140.1:34104-48523 GCA_010110895.2 Picea sitchensis
CAAGTGTCAAATATTTAATTAATTATATATATTTATATAATTTAAAATATTTAATTAATTATAAATCTCTATGTTAAATATATTGAAGGATTAAATTTATGAATATGAAAAAAGATAAATAAATTTGTTTCTTTTTATCCGAATATAAAATATTTTTTTTAATTATCATTAATCATACATTTAAATTTGATCGTATTAAATTTTACAATGTCATTACAATTTACAGGTACATGACATGAGCGATTATCTTTTTATTTTACAAGTTAAGAGCATAAACATAAAGCCATGTGTTTCCTTTCCTTGCCTTGCGATACCATTTATTTCCATTCTTTTCCATGCCTTTTGTTTCCTTACTTTAAAAATCCATGTCTTTCTTTTCCTTTCCAAGTCATGCCATTCCTTGTGTTTCCATTCCATTCCTAGGAAGGTGTTAAATTGTCAAACATATGCAATAAGCATTGAGAAAAACCCTAGTCTTGGAGATCCTGTAACAAATTTTTTTATGAGGAACATCATGACAGTGGAGGGGGCCCCACTAGCTGAAACCTAGTGCCCCAAATCCAATCCAATCAGTGATTCATCCATATGAGTTACATTTTGAGTTTTATGGCGAGTTGCAACTCGTCTCCTCAAGTCATAAAGGGACATGCTGGAAATTTGGTATGGAGGCACAAAATCAAAACCGAGAAACATAATGGAGTTTCCTAAGCTCCCACTTATCTATTTGGCCAAATCCCACATGACCATGCTACCCATAATCACCTAACATAATGTTCATGAAAACCAACCTCTTGTTCAGAATTTGCACAATGTCTCATTGAGGAAAACCCTAGTCTCGAAGATCCTGCAACAAACACTTTTCCAGAAAACATAATGAAAACATAGGGGCCCCACTAGATGAAACTTGGTGCCTCATATCCAATGCAACTGATGGTTTTTCAACCAAGTCACAGGGGTTTCACCTTGTTGACCAATATCTTATCACATCCATTCATAAAGGGGGATTTTTAATTGTGAAAAATAAGGTCAATATATTGTAGGTATTGGGGGGGGATGTGGGGTCTCAAGGGGTTTATAAGTATTAGGGGGTATAAAAAGTGGTATCTAGTTAAAATAAGAGTTTCTTTTATTGGAATGATGTATTGGGAGGGGGGTTCAAAAAAAGTAATTTGGGAGGTATTTATCAATATCTTGTGAAACTGGGAGTATTATTTAAAACCCCATGAGAACAAGTGCTATTTGAAAGGTTCCTGGAGTGAATACCCCATGATCCAACTCCTAGTTTGTTTTTTATTGGAAGCTACAACTCGCCTCCTCAAGTAATTCAAGGACATGTTGGAAATTTTGTCTAGGGGCATCAAATCCAAAACAAGAAGCATAAAAAAATTTCGTAAGTTCTCGTTCATATATTTGGACAAGGCCCACGTCGCAACACTACCCATAATCGTTGGACACAATGTTCATGAAAATTGACTTGTTGTTCAGAATTTGCACTATGCCTCATTGAGCAAAACCCTAGTGCCAAAGATCCTGCAAAAAAATATTTTCTTAGGATAGAATGACAACAAAGGGTCTTCACTATTTGAAACATGGTGCCCAATATCTATTGCAACCGTCATTTAATCCATTTGAGTCTTGGTTTGACTTTTATTGCAAGTTGAAACTCGCATCCTCCAGCCATTCGGGGAGATGTTTGAAATTTGGTTTGGTGGCATAAAATCCAAACCTAGAAGCACAATGGAGTTTCATAAGCTCTTGTACTTATGTTTTTCCAAGTCCCATGTGACCATGCTACCCACAATATCTTAGAACAATGTTCTTGAAAATCAACCTCTTATTTAGAATTTGCACTATGCCTCATTGAGCAAAACATTATTCCCAGAGATCATGAAAAAAACTATTTTCTGGATAATTGAATGACAATAGAGGGGCCCCTCTATTTGAAACTTGGTTCCTATATCCAATGCAACCGACGGTTCATCCATTCGATTCTTGGTTTGAATTTTATTGTGAGTTTTTAATAATGCACCAAACAATGCTCATTAAGGAGACACACCACCAAAAATAGGCATCAATCTAATTCAAATGCCAAGTGTCCATATGGAATGTTCCCTCTAAAAATATGCATGCATGCCACCAGTCCACATGTGTGAATTCCAAGGACTCGAATGGATGGACCCTCACTTGCATGAGAAAAACCTCAAACCTTTCTGGATGAGATGAAAAAATATGCCACCTTTTTTACACTAAGAGGAATCAAAATTAAAAACACTTCCTCTTAGATTCCCCTTCCTCTTTCTAAATAAGATCCCAATTTAAAAACATTTCCCATAACACCAAAATACAATTTTAAAGAAATCAAATTGATGATGATGATGATTAACGTCCACTAAGACCTAATTGGTCTATCAGACCTTAAGAGGGTAAGTTATTACTTGTGATTCTTTAGAATTTTGTTTCTGTTCTCGAAAAGCATTAAGAGAAGGTTTACAAGATCCCCATACTTTTGTTGAGTTAAGAGGTTAGGAAGGTTGGTAGTGTGATCAATATTTTTAAAAATGAGATCTAATATGGGTATAGGCTGGACAATCTAAGAGAAAGCATTTTTTATCTTCAACCTTCTTAGTGTCACAAAGGTGACACACTCTTTCATCCCATGGCGTTTTAGGAATTGACCAACGCTTAGTTTCACTATGGAGCTCGTGAGAATTTGTTCTTATCTTAGCAATGCTTATTTTTTTCTTTACACTTGGCAAAACAGATAGATAATTTTGATCTTCTAGATTAGGGTTGATTACATCTTTATAATACCTTAATTTTCTTTTTCCTTCTAACTCTTTATCACACCACATTTTTTCCTTCAATTTTGATTTGACGTTTTTTTTAATAGTATCTTTATTCTGTAAAATGGTTTCTTCCATTATTCCCCAATAGTTTAGCCAAGAAAATATCTTTCCTTCTTAAGGTAAAATACACCAACTCATATTACTGAAAATTAATCACCATTTACCTAAAGAAAAATACAAACTAATTTACTGCTATTAAAGAATCCATGGACTATTCATAGAAAAAATACAAAAAAATTCATTGGTCATGGTGTACAAACATAAATCTTGGTTTTTAGAATGTTCTTTTTTATTAATTTTCAAATCAATCAGATTAGCAGTATAATAGTTTATAGTTATATTTTTGTGGTAATGCCTAAATTTTTTCGTATATTAATTTATAATTTTTTTTTGAAGTTTCAAATAAATTTAATTAATATTATAATATTTTGTATTTATATTTTTGTGATATTGCTTAAAATTTTTAATATATTAATTTATAATATGAGATTAAGATATTGATTTATAATGTCTTTCTTAATTTTGAAATAAATTTAATTAATAATATAACATTTTTTATTTATATTTTTGTAGTAATGCTTAAAATGTTTAATATATTAATATATAATAGTAGATACAATTTTAATATTTAAATATAACATATAATTCTTAATTTTAATTTTCATAGAAAATTTATATATATATATATAATTAATAAATAAAATATGACTTTCAATATTTTATAATATTGAATATAAAAATAATTATAAAAAAAAACAAAATATTAATAAATGATAATAACATCCCCGGATGGGGTGCCACGCGGAGCAGGGAGGGTACGTGGAGCAACTCCAGGAGGGGCCATTAATGGGGGCCATCCGCCCTCATATCATTGATATTTATGATGGGCATCAACTCAGTCGGCCTCCACCATTTGATGAGGCCTCTCACTCGCGCGAGGAGACCAACCAGCCAGAGAATTAAGACGACAACCTTAATGGATATAGCCACCATTTTCTCCCTTATCAGCATTCTCGGTGGCTTTGGGATGTATTGGAAGGTTACAGAGCCTAGCGAGAACAACAGTGTAGGGGGAATTCTGCCTTTAATTCTAGTTCTAAACATGCCACGAGCAAGGGGAAGGCCTCGCAGAGGCGCAGGGTGGTACGCGGCCGACTCGCGAAGGAAGAGGAAAAAGAAGTTTTAGCGAGCTCTAGTTTTAGCCAAGTGAAAGAGACCTAGGGAGTCCAAAGGAACATGAACGCCTCCCAGAATGTATGTTGAGGAGATTCCTCCGGAGTAATTCACCCAAAATCTTTCCGAAAGTCTCATTTTCATGGTTCTGGACAACTGGAAACCCCTTGCGTGTTTTGGAGTAGACGCATTGACTCCTAATCCAAGAGTTGTACACGGTCCCAGTGATAATCTAGTTGAGGAATTCACAACTTGTCTGGTAGAGGAAGAGATGCCGGAAAGCAATGAAGAAAACATCTGCAAGGCTCCTGATGAATTGAGGCTGCAGTGTGAGCAACAAGCACACAAGGAAGAGGACGAAGAACAAAAATCACAACACTAGCCACCACTTCTTCACCTGGAGCACCTGAATCTGATTTTCGAGGTCCATAACATGGTGGACGACCAAATCTTTAGAGTCGTCCACATAAACCAACGCCTGGACATGCTGTACGCCGCCTACTCCAGCGCCACCCCAAGGCGACAATGCCCCACCTGCGCTCATATTTATGCCATTCCAGTTAGACGCAGCAAGGAGAAGGATGACCACGAGGACACTGGTTAATAGGTTCTCATGTTCAATCACTTCTCAGAACTCTTTCTTTTTTTGATGTATAACAGAGTTGTAGCTCTTCTATCTCATAGCAATGGTAGCGATAGCATAGGCATGATCAGACTAATGATAAAACTAGCCATGCACCCTGGTTTCCTTCGGGCAAGGTGGCAGCCCAATATTTTGAGTTTGGAAGCTAGCTATCTCAGTTTCCTTAACAGGCAAGACAATTGGCACCTTAATGTCACGTTGTAACTTTGCAATATCAATATATTAGGACCTTCTTTTTTACTTAAAAAAAATAAAAATAAATGATAATAACATTTTAAATTGATAATACTATTAACATTTAAGTGTTAAATAATACATTATCCACTTTGTTTTTGTACAGCTACTTTATCATTACATGTTCTCAAAGGTTTTAAATATTGAAGGATGAGTGAACTTTGCATACTTAATTAACATTTAAGTGTTAAATAGTACACTATTCACTTTGTTGTACAACTACTTTAATATTGCATGTTTTCAAAGCTTTTAAATATTAAATATTGAAGGATAAATGAATTTGTCATATTTACATTAAAATGAAAGAATTTTTTATTAAAATACAATTAGACTCTTTTTTTTTTAAGAAATTTTAAAATATTTAAAAATCTAGTTTATTAAGTATTTATGTAATCATATGTAACGACCCCATCATTACGACAACAAGCGAAGAATTTTTTTTTTGTTTTTGTTTTTATTTATTTTTTATTTTTGTTTAGGGTTAAGAGGCAAGAAGGCGACGACGACAACAATTTAACCACACCACTGACGACGAATGCAAGCACGCGGTCCTGGCAACAGGTTACTATGATACCACACATAGGCTAAAAAAATGACTCGCAAACATGTGCAAAATAACAAGGAGGATGACTACCCACCCGACACAACACGACCACGCCTGCAAGCTAAGGGACAACATCCCCATCCCAACATCACAGCATAGACAAACAAGACTAGAACCTCAAGGCCCACGAACCTAACGCTTGAAGGTGTTTGACCCTTGCGCTAAGAGAAACTTGCACACTTGACAACACTCACACAAAAGAACCTACTCCGACCAAGATCTCGTTCGTCGCTATCCTCTAAGGCGTGCCATGATCCCCTCATCAGGAATCATGTTGTCCCCAGGTGATAGATGCATCAATAGCCTTGGCACGTCAAAATCCTATCTGGACCAAGGACTCTAGATAAATTTGACGCGCTAGAAACTGAATACTGAGAGGAAACCACACCCGTAACCCAACAATTGGTCGAAAAAACATTAGAGGATGAATACAAGGGATGTCACAAGACAAAACATGACACCATCCTCACCCAACCAATAACCTAGTCTAATCTAGTAAATGATTACAATCTAATTTAACATGAGTTTCCATTCTAGACGGGGCACGTCTAAGTTACAACTAGTCATTAACTTAAATAACAACATTAACAACTTAAAGTAGAATGCTACCATTATATCCCTTATGAACCATTTAAACCTCAACATGTAGTCTAACTATATTGACCGAACTAACAATTGTATCAGTCCATTAACACTGAGAAGGAAACTACTAACTATTAACATTTCTGGAGCAATTCAACAAGGAATTAACATAGCAGTTACATAACAATTAATACATCAATTAACAAGGAAATTACATAATGATTAACATAAAAATTAATTTAGCAATAACAAGATAGTATACATGATTGTTAACATAACAATAATAGAACAATAACAAGGCGATTTACCTAACTATTAACCATTTAATTCGCTGTGGCATTTAGTCAATAAGAATGAATCTGTTGACCATTTAACTCACTATAGAAAAATCAGCAAAAACGCAGTGCACAAATGGTGGCAAAAACATGGTCATTATTTCAATTCAGTTATGGATTGAATGACTAAAATGGTGGGCGATTCCAAAAACAACACGGTCAATTTTCAATTATCAAAACCCTGGTCACTCCAACGAGTAAATTTGTGAATTGAATAGCTAAAAACATGGGCGATTCCAACAGCAACACAATCAATGTTTTAGGCAAAAATCGTGGGCATTTCAAACAACAACACAATCAATGTTTTAATAAAAAATAGGGTGTTTCCAACAACAACATAATCAATGTTTTAAGCAAAAATCGCGGGTGTTTTAATCAGTCACTTAACATACATTTTTAAGCAAGTCGTGGGTGTGATAGCAGCCACTCAGGCAAACGGTTGCGAGAAAAATCATGGGTAGTCAAGTCGTGGTAGAAGCAAGGAATGCAGACGATGAAAAAAAAATTCATTCGCGTGGGATACCCAACAAACGAAGAAAGGGATATAAAAGAAACATTTTTCATTGATTTAAAGCATGAAAAATCATAGCCCAAGCAAAAACGCAGGCCAAGATAACAAAGATTTTTTTTTTTTTTCAATTTCCTGGATCCCCAAAAACGTAGACAGAGATAAAATAATTGTTTCTGAATTAAAGGCTTAAGAAAAATTACAGCGCAGAAAAGGAACACAGACAAACCAAGGCAGGTAAGATTTGACAGTATAAGAAAAACAACAATCACAACCATGTGGACATGTAAATACATAGGATTTTAATAAAAGAAAGGTTCCTTTCGCATTTACAGACCTGTTAAGAAATATTAGTCTATTCTTTTAACTTCGCTCAAGGCTGATTCTTATATGTATATTCAATCCTTCAGACATATCAACAATTTTAAATCATATTTTGTAGAAGATTTAATTATGAAATTTGTATTAGAAAAAAAAACAGGAAACAGACAATGACAAATCACTTTTAACTAACGCCTATATATATATATATATGGCAGACCCAACCAAACAAAACCATGCAGGGTTAAAACTTATCCATCTATACACAACACATATTTACCATTTATCCAAGAATAAAAATGCAGGGTGAGAATTTGATCCATCCAGATATAAAAATGGGGTAAAAACGAGCTAAAGACAAGATATAAACATGTCGAGGTTGAATAAAGACTTCACCAACAATACAAATTGTAGAGTTAAATAATCTCATCAAGGCGCAAGGCAAACCATCAGCCAAGGACAAACATCAGAGGTAGATGGATGACAGGAATATCCTTCACTCATCATCCTCGCATAGAAAAGTAGGGCGTTGAGATCCATAGGTCTATTAACGCCAAAGCAACGACTGTAGATCAAGCTCCTAGCCAACTGCTCAGGTCAGAACTGATGAGCTAGGGATGAAAGGAAAAACAACCATAATGGTCACAATCAAAACACCACAGGGCGGTCAATACATGCGGGAAAACAAAGGCCATGGGAGTCAATCAATCATCGAGCTAGGCTATGAAAAATTTCAGTCATCCATTTGCACAATTTTTTACTTACTCAAATAAACATGCAGATATAAAGCATAAATCCTACAACAGTCTACCATACAAAAATGAAGAATGTGTACCATTGCCTGATCGCCCACTTTGAGTTGACATCCCGCCCACTCTGTGCAACTCCTGCTTCCCAACCGATGAGACTTCACCGGTACCTCCTAGTCAACACTAGGGGTAATCTTCTTCCCCCTTAGCCCCTCGAGCCGGAAAGGGGCAACAAACACTATCCAAAGATTCAACTAGCTCTCATCTCACCTTGCAAGGCCGAGAAACCACTCCTCACTGAGCTGGGTATCCCAACTCCCACAAGATAAGTAAGTCAAGTATAGATTTCTACAATGTAATGTTACGCAAATAGAAGAGATCCTTCCTCCTTCTCCTCCCTTGATTATATAGAGTTTCAAACCCCTTTACCTTTCCAAAATCCCAATTAAATTAATGTTTAATAATTCAATTCCTAAAAAACCTCCTCGTACAAGTGTCACCCATCCCTTTCATTCCTCCATAAATTAATTTCTTTAATTAATTAATTACCCTTATTTCCCTCACCCACCTAGAGTCACTTCTAGAATTTCTCCTAGGTGTCCCAAAAATCCCTTACAGGGTTTAATGACTTTCCCCATTATTAATTTTCTAGTTCAGTTTTAAAATAGAAATTTATTAAATGGTAGATACTTTACTAAATTTGACCTTTTGCTTTTTCCCTTGAGTTTCCCTTTTCTTTTTATGTTTCCCTCTTTTCCTAGTTTCTGAATTATTTTAGAATTCGCTCTTTACCCTTTTCATTTAGAAATCAATTTGGCAGGTGTAGAAATTATTTTTTTTCCCTTTTACCTTTTTAATTAATAAAATTTAAATTATCATAATATAATAAAACAATTATTTCTTTTATTTTTTTATATATATATATATATAATATTTTTTTTTTAAAGGATAGAGAAAAATTTGCCACTAGTATAATTTAGACCTAGACTTTAATTTTCATGTTGGGCAACATTTTATTAGGGAATTTGTTTTAAAAATTTATTATCACTTTATTAGTCCTAAGGCCATCTTGGTTCATTCATTTATCAATAGCAATGTGACGTGTCCTTCAGTACGCACTAGGTGCTTCAAGGGTGCCACTTGCCTCATCTATTTCCCTTACTCGACATGACCTTCAGGACACAGTACATGCTCCAAGGGTGCCACTCGCCTCTTTCCATTTTTCTTGTGCGACGTGCTCTTTAGGACACACCACATGCTCCAAGGGTGTCGTTCGCCTCTTGATTGACATGATAGACATAAAAAACCCCTGGATTCAATACTCTGCCAAGTGAACTTATGGGAGACTAAGGGCCTCTAAGGAATAAGGCCCCCACCTTATTGCGCGCCCCTTAGAAGCATTGTGAGCAATTTTCGTAGTTTTCCCTCATGACATCGTGGGTCCTCTCAAACTAGGTAAATGTTAACCTACAGTTCAAGCCACGGCAAGAGTGATAGTAGGTTGTGGCAAGGTTGTTGTCCACACCTCTCCCTCAACATCTCTGTTAGTTGTGCATGACCCCTCTACTCCATATGTGAGTTTGATCGGCAAGCTATCGTGAGCCTACATCATCAACGAATCATGTCAGAAATATATCCATATCATATCATCTAATCAGATGCACTAATATCAAATTTAAAACAATCAAACTCCATTAGTTCACTCCCCAACTCGATCCAGAGTCCAAGGGGTTTCGTCGATGCCTCTACATCCTCGAGGTATGAAATCCTTCACACTCAGTAAAACCGAGTAAATAGCACCTGTCTATGTCAATGCAACAAAACAACATGACATCAAGCCATAACGCCTCATAATCAAAATAAAATGTTCTAATAGCATAATAATCTGGATCACTTGCGAGCAAGTGTCCTCAAAGAATAATTTCCCTCAGTGCGCTAGAGCGGGATGTTACATACACCCCCTCTTGGTCTAAAATTCGTCCTGAAGTTTCACAGTATAAGTGCCGAAATAATGTGTATCATAGTATCATAAGTCTATCTATCAAACAAAAATTGAAACTGTTGGCACATGTCATATGCATCCTCCTAGGTCACTGAGTT
This sequence comes from Picea sitchensis, assembly GCA_010110895.2. NCBI lineage: Eukaryota > Viridiplantae > Streptophyta > Pinopsida > Pinales > Pinaceae > Picea > Picea sitchensis. Next base: position 44,200 of record SNQJ01S0103140.1, read on the forward strand.
CGGACTATAGTTGTCCCATTGGACCTTGACCTGATCTACTTTTCAACATCGTAGCTGTCGAATGTTGTGATCCAATATGCGAATCAGCTCAGCCGTGAGTGCCCCCTTGTCCAATACCTGAAAGGAGCTCATGTCAATAATATGTGTAGGATTACTAATACAATGTCTCAAAACAGATACATAAAAAACATCGTGCATACGCCTCAAGGAATCGGGCAAGGCTAGTCGACAGGCCACGGGCCCCTTTCTTTCCATGATCTCGAAAGGTCCCATGAACCTAGGAGATATTTTATCTCCCTTTATAAACTTGGTCAAACTCTTATGCGGTTTAACCTACAAGAACACTCGATCGCCAACCTCGTAACTACGGTCGACACGATGCGCATCGACATAACTCCTCTTCCGATCTTACACTTCTTTAATCTTTTATCTTATTGTTTACATTTTCTCTTCCATTTCTTGGATCTCTTTTGGTCCCACTAGGACCCTATCCTCAAGCCGATCCCAACTCAAAGGCATCTGACACGGTCGCCCGTAAAGAAAATCGAAAGGTGCCATCTTAATGGTGCTTTGGTAACTATTGTTATAAGTGAATTCCACCAGTGGTAAGAATTCCTGCCAACGCTTTTGTTGGCCCATCATGTACATGCACAACATGTTCTCCAAGGTCTGGTTCGTTCGTTCGGTCTTCCTATCAGTCTCTGAGTGATACGTCATACTGAAGTTAAGTTGGGTTCCCAAGGCCTCTTGGAAACTCATCCAAAATAGTACAGTAAACACCGATCCACGATCAGATATAATCCTCTTAGGCACACCATGCAGCCTCACAATCTCACTGATGAAAACTCTAGCTATGTCGGGTGCCTGATAAGTCATACGCATAGGAATAAAGTGAGCACTCTTTGTTAGAATATCTACTACTACAAAAGTTGAGTCGTGTCTCCTTGCCATCAGTGGCATTCCCACAATAAAATCCATCGAAATAACCTCCCATTTTGATTCTGGAATAGCGTGTGGCTGTAGTAATCCTGCTGGGTGACTATGTTCAGCCTTTACCAGCTGACATTCTAGACATCTGGCCACATAGCTGACTATGTATGCCTTCATTCCCTTCTAGAAGAATAAGGTCTTAAGGTCTGCCCTCATCTTAGTGACTCCCGGGTGAGCCATGTAAAATTCTCTATGAGCCTCACTTAGGATCAGGCTCCTCAACTCGTTGTTCGGTGGTACGCAAATCCAATTTTTAAACCTCAATAAACCATCATCATCAAACGAAAATCCTTCAAATCTTGGTACCATCATTGTGTTTTGTCTGATAAAACCCTTGAACTCTTTGTACCAGTCACTGTCACACTGTAAAGTTAGAATATTTTCACGTAGATTTTTCTGAAGAGGCAACACCGAAAAGATGTGTGGTCTCTGACTTAAAGCATCTTCCACTTAGTTCATTGTTCCTTTTATGTAGGTAATATCGAAGTCGAACTTGCTAAGAAATTCCGACCAACGTCGTTGTCACGCGTTCAGGTCACTTTGCGTAAAGATGTGTTGTAGTCCACATTGGTCCGTATTTAGTTCAAATTTTCTTCCAACAAGGTAGTGTCTCCAAACCTTCAAGTCATAAATGATGGCTAACAACTCCAAATTATGCATTGCATAGTTCTCCTCATGCTTTCTCAGTTTCCTCAAGATGTAAGTGATCACTCGTTTGTCTTGCATCAAGAATCTGCCTAAGCCTTCCTTGGATGCATCAATGCATACCAAGAAGTTCGCGTCCATGTCAGGGACCTTTACTATCAGCACTGTTGTCAATAGCTTCTTGAGCATCCAAAAAGCTTCTGCGCATTTCTCGGTCCAAACAAAATTCCTTTTTTTCTTCTGTAATTCCATGATCATATTTGTTATATTTGAAAATCCCTTGATGAACCGTCAATAGTATCCTTCTAGACCCATGAATCTATGTAATTTCATGACATTCATCGACGTAGTCCATTCCATAATAACCTCGACCTTGGATGGATCCAAAATGATACCTTCACTGGAAATGACATGCCCTAAGTAGTGAATCTTCGATTGATAAAATGAGCATTTGGAAAACTTCCCATACAATTTGTTCTCTTGCAAACACTGTAGTACGAAGTGTAAGGGTGACATCATGCTCCTCCGTCGTCTGAGAGTAAATCAAAATATCGTCAATGAATACTTGGATGAACTTGTCCAGGTACTCATGAAACACCCCATTCATCAAAGTCATAAATACCCCCGGGGCATTTGTCAGTCCAAATGGTAAAATAGTAAACTCATAATGTCCAAACCTCATCTTAAAGGTGGTCTTAGGGACATCATCACGCCCCTCATTTGATCGAAGCAATCATCAATTGTTGGCAACAGATACTGGTTCTTGATCGTGGCCTTGTTCAATTGACGGTAGTCAATGCAGAGCCTCCATGACCCATCCTTATTTCGTATGAAAATAACAACCACACCCCACGGTGACAAACTTGGACGTATCAGTCCCAAGTCCAACAATTCCTTCAGTTTCATTCTCAAATCCTATAACTCCGGGGATGACATCCGATAAGGCATCCTATCTATCGGTTCAGTCCCCAGTTTTAGGTCTATAGTAAACTCCAATTCCCTCTCTTATGACATCCTAGGTAACTCCTCTGAAAATACGTCTTCAAACTCTCTCACCACTGGAAGGTGTTTTAGAACTATCGCTACTCCCTTCTCACTTAATGCAAGGATCACATAAATCTTGCACCCCTTGCGCATGCTCTTCCATAGATACAAGGAAAAGATGAACTCATGGAAAATCCCTGGTTCTAACCTACAATCACACATCTCTGTCCCTTGTCATCGACCAAGCTCAATCGTTTCGTCTTACAGTTGAGTATCGCCTCATGCGATTCCAACCAGTCCATACCAATCATGACATCATAAGATCCTAAGATCATGATGTACAGGCTGGCCCTGGTGAAAAACTCTCCCAGGTTAAGGATACAACCTGTAAGCTTTACTCCAACCTTTTGTTTGGATCCCGAGGCCATCTCTACGAAGCTAAACTCATTATGTATGACTGTCTTTACCTTAATACTTTTTAGCGCTGCACCAGAAATGAAACTCTCGGTAGCACGGGGATCTATTAAAATACTAAGGGTCTGGTTAGCGACGATACCTATCGTTTTGAGCACAGTCGACTGATGCTCTGCCTGGCGGTTATTCACTGCTGCATGAATCCGATGGGCCTTGCCTAAATCTCCCATGGTAGTGGGTCTGGTTGATCCAAATGCTCTAGTCCTCTCCATAGGGCAGTCACGCTAGTAGTGTGGCTCCCCGCATGTCCAACTATAATGATCCCAAGCCAAATTATTTCTTGGAATCACTAACTACTACTAATTTGTTGATTTATTAAGTGCATACAAGATTCATCAACACATGGAGATCAAAATATATTCAAGATGTAGAAGCACAAGCAAAGATCTGACCTTTTTATTATGAGCAATGTAAGATCAATACAATAGATGGCCAATCTGGCATAAACCTCAGATGGTCGTATAAGCAATAGATATGAGCTGCTACAAAATGCTCCCAACAATACAAAATAATCCTCCAAAGTATGGATATACAATGAAGACTGAATCAAGTAGATCTGAGCCATACTAATGCTGAACCTCCAAGTTGGAAAGTGCCACATCCTGCTAGAATATTGAAGCCCTCAATAATTCTTCCCTGCTACCAAAAGTGTCCAATCATCCCAAGAAATATGCCAAATGATAGATCGGGAAACTGTAAGGACAACCCATATGTCCAAATTCCCAAATCCACTCTCAAACCCCGTAGATCTGAATTCTCCACTGAATGGTGTGCCCCACTGGATGACTGAAACCCTACCTGGTTTGGCCCTAATGAAGGAGGCCTCCAAATGCTCTGAAACTCCCCAAGAATATAGATCGGGCTATGAGAATCCCATGGGAGAAGTTTCGGGCTTAGATCTCAAGCAAATCTCCCTAGATCTGAGTTTTACTGAATCACAAGACGTCCCCTATGGCTCCAAGACGTCCCAATCTGCAGACAAATGTAGAATCATGATAACCCTCCAAAAAATCCCTCAAACTGATGGTCCTACCCCTCCAAACAAAACCCAATTGTCGGAATGGCCCCAGGCCCTCAGGATAAGATGGATCGAACCTCCCTCTAGATGATGGTGCACCCTTGCTGGAAACACAAGAACAGTACAGCCTGCTACCTTCTGAAGTGCTAGATGGAGATGGGCTGAGACTAGAATGGTGTGGAGGAGTCTTTCATCCCCAAGACCAAGCTGTGG
>SNQJ01S0103140.1:74862-86225 GCA_010110895.2 Picea sitchensis
GCCAAACTTTTTTTTATCAGAGTAAGTATATCAGAGAAATACTTAAGAGATTTAAAATGGATCAGTGTAAGTCTTCTACTGTTCCCATGCAACAAAATGTGAAACTTTCTTGTGATGATGGTTCGAAGGAGGTGAATGGCACTGTGTATAGACAGATGGTGGGTAGTCTGAATTATATCACCACAACCAGACCTGATATTTCATATTTTGTGAGTGTGTTAAGTCAGTTCATGGAGAAACCTCATGAAAGCGATTGGAATGCAGCAAAGGCAGTACTCAGGTATCTAAAAGGTGCACTTGATTATGGTATTAAATATACGGATGCATATGATGTTGAGTTGACAGGTTATTCAGATTTTGATTGGGCTGGCAATCTAGATGATCAAAGATCAACCACTGGATATGCGTTCAACATTGGATCCGGGGTTTTTTTATGGAGCAGTAAAAAGCAATGTACTGTATCTTTGTCTTCTATTGAAGTAGGATATAAAGCCTTGTGTGCAGGAACTTATGAAGTTGTTCGGTTAAGAATACTTCTTCAAGATGTTGGAGAAGAATGAAAGGAACCTACGATGATCAGATGTGATAATCAAAGTTCAATCAATATTGCGAAGAATCCGATTTTTCATGAAAGGACAAAGCATGTTGAAGCTCAATATCATTTTGTTAGATAAAAGTTGCAGTCAAATGAAATAACTCTTGTGTATTGTAATACTAGTGAAACTTTTGTTGATATTTTCACTAAGCCTCTTGGAAAGATTAGTTTGAGCTGTTTAGGGAGATATTGGGTGTAGAAGTCAATCCATTCTCCATTAAGGGAGAGACTTGGAAATAATGGAGTAAGCACCAGTTGTAAGCACCAGTTATAAGCTTCAGTTGTGAGAGTCAATTGTAGGCGTGTTAAGAGTCAGTTCATAATTAAGAGTCTAGTTGTCTTTGGTTTGCATGTAACCAACTCGATAGAGTCTTTTCCTATATAAAGATGTAATCCATCTTCATTGAAATATATAGAAGTGAGTGTAGCCTCACCGTGTGTTTGTTTCACATATTTTAAGTAGAACAACTCAAGATCAGTACTATCAATAAGCTTCATAGTAAAAACAAGAAGAGGGTATGGCTGTGATCGAAAGATTTTATAGATAATAAATTATTGCGACTTTAGAACATTGCAGATATAAAAAACGGATATATGAACATAACAACTTGTTACAGCTATGCACTGGTTGGGTTCGAGCATGAATCAGAGAAGCTGGATTAAAATTTTCTGTTCTAAGACAGATAAAACAAATAGCAAGGCGCAACTATCTAGAAATTGTGCATCAAAGTTTAGGCAGTGATTATATGCATCATGTCCAAAGATTATAATTTGTAGGAGCGACATAGCCATGAAACTTCTAGATACTTATAGATTCATTTGGTTGACCAGCTATAAAGAATCTTCTAATCCTCATAATTTGCAATTATGACATAGCTACGATTTTCCTTTGATAAAAATGTGTGTGCATCCACAAAGTCAATTTCCATTCGACACAACCATGGTCATTATAGATTAATTGCAACTTGAATCTTAAAAAACTGGCCATTATAGATTAATTGTTAATTGAAACTTGAGTCTTAAAAAACTCAAAGACGAATTTCATCGATGATTTCACACAATTTTTGTAGGAGAAAGTGATTCGACACCATGTCGTGTTTCTTAAAAAGGAATAAAGGGGCATTTGGCCCATACCAAATAGTCTACTTATTTTATGTGAACTTGAATCATGGTCTTTCTTAGGTAGGTGGGTTTGATTGTCCCACGTTAATATAGGCCGGTTTGATGGTCCCACGTTAAGGGTATTTTTCCATTGATAAAATAAAATAAAAAATTATTACAATATGTTCTTTTATATAAAATAAAAAAACTCAATATGTGTTTTTCCATTTTTTTTTCAATTTTTTTTCAGTAATGAAAAATATATTTATATTAGTAAACATAATAGTTATTTTACAAAAGTTGTCGTCTACAAGACAATTATTTCCTTCTTACATCATTGTTGTCAACAAAACAATGCTTCATCAAACAAAATTTAATGGTATAATTGTTGTCCTATAGGGTGGTATAATTGTTGTCAACAAAACAATCCTTCATCAAACATTGTTAGATGTAAGTGCTTTTACAAAAGATAAACTTTTGTTTTTACTTATCATCTTACAAAAAAATACAAAGTTACATGATCCTTTTCTTTGTTGCATAACTATATTAGTTGATAGACATTCTTTCAGATCTCTCTATTTTCTTTATTCTTTCAAATCTCTCTATTTTCTTTCCTCTATCCATTGCATAGGATATCCCATCTTCTTCCATCTGCATTTCTTGTTTTGATAGCTAGTCCGCTTCCTCATTGAATTCTCTCTATATATGTTGTGATTTTAGTTGTTGGAACTTCCCGCTCAACACTCGAATTTTTGTTATCTAAGGATGAAGGGTAACCACCTGTAAATTGTTTTGATGAGAAAACCAGTCAATAAGAATCTTCGAGTCACCAACTAGTTGTAATATTTTTACCTTTTTGAAGCAAGCAAAGTATAGGATACACCACAGAGGCTAAAACTCCCCCCTTGGTATTTTTTCTCGTACCACAATTCATCTCAATGCTAAAAGTACCCAAATCTGGACATTTTAATATAGCGCCAACCCCACATTTTTTTCCCTTACATTACGATGCACCATAAAAAAAAACAACTCATAGATTCTAGTCTAACAAGGGAGGTCTAGCGATCCTAACATGTTGTATAGTTTGTGTATATTTGATTTGGCCCAGGTCCTGTATAATTTTTTTGCAAACCCTGACCAAAGAAGGTGTATGGTCATAAAAAATAACCATATTCCTATGCTTCCATATCTCCCAGCAAATATAGTAAGGAATTTCTTTCCAATATTCCATTTTTCTGATCCAGAATTGAAAACACTCAATAATATATCCTCCCACCCATCATCTATCAATGTTTAGTTCTGTTAAGATTAAGGCCCAAATATCTCTGGCAAATTGGCACTGAACAAATAAATGATTCATTGTTTCCTCTTTTTCCCCACAGAGGACACATCTTCTAGGACCAATCAAACCTCTTTTTGCCAAATTTTCCCAAGTGAGAATATTTTGTTCAAACATCAACCAACACAATAATTTAACTTTTAAAGGTATTTTCCACTTCCAAAGTTCTATGTACCATAACTTTTTACTTCCCTCCATATCCTCCCGCATTTGAACTTCATATGTTTGTTTTGCATTAACAACTCCTCCTTTGGTATTCCATGACCACAGTATAGAATCGTTTTCAGTAGTTAATCAAAACACGATCCAACTAAACCTTTAACATAAGTTTCCCATTCCTCTTTTAGTCATCCCTATAGTCCAAGAGTCTCTTCATTTTTCCAACTTAAATAATTTGTATTCTCAATATCCATTATCCGTGCTTGTGTCAAAAAATTAATGCCTTGAATATGAAGATTATTAATTAAATTCTTTGATAGTTTATAATAGGATTGTGACTCAATCATTGGATCTACTCCAATTATAATATTTCATCCATTTCCAGGATTCCAAACAAGACAATCAATGATGATGGATAAAGAGGATGTTAGAGCTCTCCAACAATTTGACATACGAGCCCTGCTTTTCCTGCCTTCCCTGAACCATTCAACTACAGTTTGTGTTTTCAAATATTTTTAATGGCCACTTCATGCCATAGTCTGGGAACCATTAGACACCTCCACAATCTTTTGGCTGCCAATACTTTTCCAAATGTGTAAATATTCTTTATACCCCACCCTCCTATCTTTTTTGGTTTAGCAATTCTTTTCCAATTTATCAAATGCATACCTTCTTTTTTGTCTTTTCCCATTCGAAAGGAAACTAAACATCCTTCTTCTAATTTTATCTAGTAAGCCTTTTGGAATCTTAGACAAAGAGAGATAGTATACATCTATGCTCTCTAGTACTAATTTAACCAAGGTGACCCTAGCACCTAAAGTAAGCCATCTATGGCTCCAATTCGATATTTTATGTTTATTCGATTTATTTTTGAGTACTAGATAAAATTGTAATTGAATATATTATATTAATTATATATATAGTATATTAAGGTAGATATTTGATCTATAACATGATTTTTAATCAACTCCATTTAATCTTAATCAACTCTATGACCTTTTTGTTTTCTCAATGTTATAGTTTTAATTCAGCTTGTGATAAAGATCAATGTTATCTTATATATTTCCATATATGAAATTAGTATAATTGATATTTTTGTATTTGATTATCCTAACCTTTGTTTTGTTACTCCTAATGCTTATAACCTTTTTTATGGAGATCATATTGTAAGAGAAAAGAAGAAAGATGATGAGTATTTATAAAGAAACCTCTAACTTGTTGATGTATAGATGCCAATAAATGGTAGAGAATAGACAACAACCTTGCTTAACTCCTATATGACAATTAATTTCTTTAATGTTCCTTAACTTGACTATTACATTTTTATATAACCTTATTGCAATTGGTTCAAAATACACCTAGATAATAAATAGGCTTCAAAGAAGAATGGTACCACTTCAAAGAGGAATGATGCCACTGCCTAAAGTTTGTCTCATGTATATGGATATTTGTAAATATTTTTTCCTCATAACTCAATCAAAATCTACCTAAATTTATAGGTTAAACCAAGATCAATGGCTATAAAAGCTATAATTATACTCGGTGCATGGAGGATCAAAGTATAGGTTCAAAATATCAGAAGATAATAGATCTTTCAATGAGAAAACGTGTGATTACTTAGATTTTGCCATATATATATATATATATATATAGACCTTTCTAAATATTTTTTCCTCTAAACTACAGCAAAATCTACCAATTCTAACTAATTAATATATAAGACATTGTATACACGTTTTTAATTAGTAGATACAATGCTTTAAGAAAGATTAAAAGTGAAAATGTCCCATAAACAACAAAAACTTTATATGCTTATTTTTAAATTTAAATAACCACATGAGTAAATTTCTTATGCAATTCAATGAATATATTTTTTACACTACAACTTCTAAAATTTCACACAAAAAAATCATTATTTTAAAAATTTATTATTTTGATGTTTATAAATATATTATAATAGTTCATTATTAATTATATAATTTAATTTAGATTATCTAAAATGTTCATACAAAGTTAGACATATTTCATGCTTCTTTTAAATGTTTACTTATGTTTATAAATATATTATAATATTTGGTTATTAATTTTATAATTTATTTTAGATTACATAATATATTATGTATATATGAAAAATATTAATATAAGAATTAGAGAGATTTCATGTTTATTTCTTTAGAATGACGTATGAAATCATTTTTTTTATTAATTAAAATTATGAAATCAATTTTGTTACGTATTAAAATTTTGAATATGACCCAAAAAAATATATTTATTTCCTTTCGCTTAATATGTTGATGGAAAACCACACAGCTAACTTAATAGAAATAAAAGTGTGTAGATACCTATGGAGGGATGGTCTATGGTAAAACTATATTATCAAACATGATCGAGTTAGTGAAATATTGCCATAAGAGACCTCCCTGGGAGACGCAACGATATGTTATAATCTTTAATCTGTTTTGATAGGGCGATCGAATGATTGACATTCGCAGAAGATGAAGTGACAGCTCTTAATGTTGAGCCTTGACATTGGAGATTGCATTGTTTTGTAAATAATATTTTATTTAAGTGCATCTCTAGATTGTGGATGAGTATGGTATATTGGTTAATTTTAAATCATTTGATTAACTCAATGTGTAGTTTGTGCATGAGTTTAGTTGATCTAACTCCATGTATAGTTTATGCATGAGTTTAGTTCCCAAGTTGTGCAATGATATATCATAGAGTTTTTCCCATTGGGAATTTCATGCTTTTGTAAATAAATAAGCATTTAATTTCATGATACTTTTTTATCTATTTTTATATGTAGTTTTTGAATGAATTGGATTAATTGGTTAAGAGTTTATCTTTTCCTTGCTTAATCTCTTTATCTTAGGTATGCACCTTGTTTTAAAATATTTTTAATTTCTTGTGGAGAGAAAACATAATATGTCTCTTGGACCGACCCTCTTAGATAAATAAATGTACAAGTATTTGGCGTATTCATTCTCTTCTTAAATTTGTCATAACTCATTAAGTTTCTTTTTATTTTTAAAAAGTGGTTTATCATCATTTGAAGGTTTTGCCTCTAGTCGTGGTATTATATTAATTGGTTTGAACGATTTTTTTTTTAAATGATTATCATAAGGAATCTGGTTATAACACTTCTTTGCATTGTGTTAAACCCTAAATCCTAGCATTATTTTTGTTTCTGCAATATGCTTTATATTCAAATGGGCACTGAATATCCTGCATACGAGATCATCATGCAGAGATGAATATACTGAATATCTTTTTGTTTCTTGTGGAGCCTTAGAACGTTTCCATACTGTAATCTTGTGATCCTGGTGGGCACTGAATATTTTATCTTAGGCCACCAGAACGGATTTAACTGCTCCGCCTTCGCAGCCAAACCTGCAATGCTCTACGAGATCTCGGGAATGATCATACTGTTCACATACTCTAAGGCCCTTACCACTGGATCCGCTGTGAAGCAATTTAATTCTTTCGCAAAGGCAATAGAATATATTCCACCCTCATGGCCTTTGATTGTTGGCATGCATCGATATGCGCTCCCATTGATAAATCTTTTGAGCAGAGAAAGGAGTAGAACGATCTTGAGGGCAAACAAGGGATTGGTGTTTACTACCCGAACGTCTTTGGCATGCCTTTGAAACTGCAAAACACTGTTGGCTTCCAACTGCATCTTCTTCATCTAAACATGCAGAGGGAGCTGAATCTTTCTGTCGGTGCTCTTTTATGGATGCCATTCGAAAGGCGCTTCGAGCACATTACAAATCTTTATACATAGACTGATTTTTTCAGATCTCCTGAAAAGAGATCAAGTTAGCAGGATAGATCAACTTTCCATGACAAGATACAGACCAGAATAAGAACAACTGAAGATCAGCACTATCAATAAGCTTCACGTTAAAAGTAAGAAGAGGGTATGGTTTTCAGGAAAACAAAGGCTCTGATCGAAAGATTTCAGCGATAATAAATTATTGTGACTTTAGAACATTGCACACCGAAAAACCGGATATATGAACATAGCAACTTCTTAAAGCTATGCCCTGGTTGGGTTCGAGTATGAATCCGAGAAGCTGGATTAGTATTTTATCTGTTCTGAGCCAGTTAAAACAAATAGCAAGGCGCAGCTATCCAGAAATTGTCCATCCAAGTTTAGGCAGTGATTATATGCATCATGCCCAAATATAATAATTTGCCCAAATATAATAATTTGCAGGAGCGACATAGCCACGAAACTTCTGGATACTTATAATAGATTCATTTGGTTGACCAGCTATCAAGAATCTTACAATCATTTTAATTTGCAGATATGACATAGCCACGATCTTCATTTGATAAAAATGTGTATGCATCCACAAAGTCAATTTCCGTTCGACGGGGCCATGGCCATGATAAATTAATTGCAACTTGAATCTTAACAAACTTGAAAATGAATTTCAGAGATGATTTCCCACAATTTTCGCAGGAGAAAACGATTTGACACTATGTTGTGTTTATTAAAAGGGAAGGAAGGGGCATTTGGCCCATTCCGAATAGTCTACTTATTGTGTGTGAACTTGAATGATGCTTTCATTGTCCCACGTTAAGATAGGTCGGTTTGATTGTCATCTCACGTTAATATAGGTCGGCCTGATTGTCCCACGTTAAGGGTCCTTTTCCATTTATAAAATAATTAAAAAAATTATAATATGTTTTTTTATTAAAATAAAAAATTGTAATATGTGTTTATTCGATTTATTTTTTGTTACGAGATAAAACTGTAATTCAATATAGTATCTTGATTTTTTATATATATAGAAAATAAAGAAAGATATTTTATCTACAACATGATTTTTAATCAATTTTATTTAATCTTTCATCTTTTATGATCTTTTCCTTTTCTCAATGTTTTAGTTTTAATTTATCTTGTCATAAAGATCAATCTTATGTTATTTATTAAATTAGTATAATTGATATTTTTGTATTTGATTATCATAAATTTTGTTTTGTCAATGTTAATATTGATAATTTTTTTTATCAAGATTATATCTAGTCTAGCCAGCAGGGGTGTAGACCAATTGGCAAGTGTCGTGTAAATTGAAGAAAATATGTAAAAAGAGGTCTCAAGGTCTATTCTCACCCCGATTTACTCGGAGGGCATGGATTCGACCCTGTGTCACGTGAGTACGATACTACTGATTCCCCTAGTTACAAAAAAATATAAATAAAATAAAAGATTATATGGAGTCCCGACCCTAAGAAAATTATTGTAAGAGTAAAGAAGAATGATGACAATTATTTATAAAGAAGAACGATGATGATTATTTTAGCTATAGAAGTGCCTACACATTCTAGTTCTTCCAAGCAAACCTCTAACTTGTTGACGTGTATATATGCCAAAAAAGGGTAGGGAATAAACAATAACCTTGCTTAAGTCCTACATGACAATTGATTTATTTATTGTTCTTCAACTTGGATAATACATTCTTATATAAGATTATCATAATTGGTTCAAAATACACCTAATAAATAGGCTTAGAAAGAGGAATGGTGCAACTTCCTTGAGTTTTCCTCATGTGTATGGATATTTCTAAATATATTTTCGTGTAACACTTCACTATGAGATGATACTCAATTATATTTGATAATTTAAACACATTCATTAAGGCATTAAAGGTAAACAATTTTTTTATATTTAATATATGGAATGACTTACAATATATCGATAACTCTTTTCCTATTTTTTCAGTCCTAAATATTCCAAATATGAATTAAAAAATAACAAATCATATCAAGTAAAATATCTCCTACCTAGTTTGTTGAAGATGACCATTTGCAATGTACTCCTACCAGTAGTAGGAAGATGATTTCAAGAAAGAAAAAAATCCCGCTTACCCAAAGTGAAACAATGGAATCCTCTCAGCAAACTAGGAGCCTAGTTGGCTTCCTAGCTCCAAGAAACCTTTCAGTTTCTTGGCCCTTCGTCCTCATAACTCCAAGAACAACAAAGAACACATTCTATAAGAAGATTATCACAAGAAAATATATCTTCCAAAAATTATTCAACCTCTCAACATACTCCATCATCTCAACCTTCTTCCATTCATCCCACTTCCTCTTTCTATTTATCATGTTTCCATACCCACTTCCCCAAGTATCCTCAAACAACTTCATTATTAGTCATCCACTTCCCCTATATAGAAATAGCCCCCTATGCCCCGTCTCTCGTGGAGTCATAACCCCCTATAAGTCTAGTCCTAGTCCATCTAGCATCCAACGATGCATTTGATTATTAATGATGATCAAAGAATTACATTTCCTAGGCACGATGGCCTCTTTTAAATATTTGCGCACTCCTTCCTTTCATAAATTAAGAAAATACATTATTTAATATGGAGAATCAAAATCAGAGTATTACAATACACATCTACCAAGACCCATCCTTCTTTGATAGTACGATAATAGGTGATCCACAAGGTTAGTTGTTTGGTCGAATCACTCCCAACTCTAGTAGTTGATGCAATTGTTTTTTTTCTTCATCTATTTTTAGAATGGACTGTCTATACATCTCGATATCTGGCAATGGAGAGTTAGGAAACAATCATATTTCTCTCTTGACTTCCCTCTTAGTTTTTATAGATTTAGGCTCTTGGAACACTACTCTAAATTCCTCTAGAAAATCCGTCTACTTTTTTTTCTCCTTAGTACATCCATCCAAGGATGCCTTTACCAATACTATTTCATCACATGGATAATTATCTCGTAATAAATACACACTTATTTCTTGTGGGAACTAATCAACTTTTTGGCTTGCTTGGAACTTACTAGTGACATATTCAATTTACCTTTAGGTGTGTTGATGATGTTGGACTTCCCATCCTTGATCGGGTGGTACTCGCTTTATCTCTACATGAATATCCAATATTTCATATACATGTAGGGACTTTCAAACACTACAACACACATATAAAGGGGTACTACATCTAACTGCACTTCATCAATAAAATCTACACTTACAACAAATTTAGTCTTACACTATTTTGTGACCTTGATTTCTACATCCTTGTTCACCCATCCCAATGGGTATGGACTTGGATGATCATAAATCTCCAAACCAAGCTTTTTGACTAGATCGGTTCCAATGACATTGACATATGAAAAAAAATCAAATAGAGCATCTACCTCGGTCTTCTTTACCTGGATGCTAGTATGAAAGAGTTTTGTCGTCTCCTTCTCCTCCCCGTGATAAACGATACCCAGATTAACCTCCTTCTGCACTAAAGTGTAGGAAATATTCTCATGCACATCTAATATTCTCTCTACCTAATTGATTGAATATATGATTGGAAGGATATCCTTCTTGGAATCCTTATCAAATTTCTTAAGGTTCATATGTGGATGTAGTTCCAACACTTTTATTCAGCGTGACCATCAATATTCAGTGGTTATAGTGGCTATTTGTAACCACTTGGATATCCTTTTTTAGGGATTTTATTTCCTAGATATTGTGCTTTCAAACAGACCTCGTTAACTATCCTCGGCATGAAGATAATCACTTTATTCTACAAATGAACATGTAGGCCCTCCAAATGCTTGAGGATTACACCTAGTTTCTTGGGAGTGATACCCAACATGATGGGCATATTTGTAAATTTGTTTGTGTACTCTTGCACACTCTTCTGCTAAATCTTTTCAAAATTATTTCCAGTGGATCTATTTTTCTTTGACATATGCTATAACGTATCGATGGGACTTAATAAGGGTTTTTAAATACTCCCACTTCGTTCCTGGTGGATCATCCCGCAACCTAAGTTTTTCCATGTTACTTTCCCACTAGGTTAATGCATGGCCCTTTGGTTTCAGAAACAAAATATTCTTCTCTTATTCTATATGGTGGAAACTAAAATATACCTCTATCTATTTCAACCAATTTCAAATTTAATATATCAATATCACCTTGGTATGTCTTAATATTCACTTTCTCTTCCATTTTAAATAAATACTATGAAGTTGTAAGAACAAGAACTTGTCTTCTCTTTCTTGGGCACTTTCGACAACTCCTTTTTTGGGTTTTCATTATCTCTTAGTTTACATTATTATCCAATATCTAAGTTGGAGCCTCCAACCTCCCCAAAAAAATTGAGCTTGAATTATAGGTCTTCCATGAGGAGGGTCATATTG